>BPLR01007217.1:0-123969 GCA_021605095.1 Caerostris extrusa
GTCACAAATCCACGCTCTGGGAGCTCTCCGAGCTGTTTTAAGCGAGTTTTAGCGTTTTTGAGAGTAAATTGCGACCGATTTGGATGCAATTTGGTACATAAGTGCCTCAGATGAATACATTGTGATCGGCTATCAGCATTTTTGCGTGCGACCTCAATTTGTCCCGTTATGGCCAGATTCAGCTGCGAATTTGGCCGAAAACTGTATTTGGCCGTAACGTAAAAAGTTGCATAGGAATAATTTTTTTGTCGGTTCCAGAGGATGTAATACAACGCCACGAATCTATAGGCACCAACCGCGTGTCTGTGAGAAATTATTTGTAGAAGTTATGGGCATGCGTTCGCCTAGTCCGGATCGCGCATTTCCCCATATACCCCGTGCCCATATGGGGAGAAATTAACGTGCTAGGGCCACAATGTGGATGTCGTTAAATAGCGTTTCACGCCCGTAAGTGAACCCCTTAAAAGAATTGGCCAGATGTATAAGACAGGGTCACGCAAATCCGAGATATTGCGAATTGGTGGTCTTTGAACTCTGAGCTGAGTCCCAGGACATCCCAAATGTGTTCTATCGGATTGAGATCCGGGGAGTTAGGCGGCAGGACATTAACTGGAATTGAGCATCATGTTCCTGGAACCACACCAACACAATTTTAGCCTTGTGAAAGGGGGCGTTGTCTTGTTGGAACATTCCATTTCCAGCTGGAAAAACAGAGGCCATGTAAGGGTGCAACTGGTATGCAATGATTTTCAGATACCCTGTAGCATTCATGGTCTGCTCTACCACAACCACAGGTCCCAGAGATGCCCAAGAGAACGTCCCCCAAAGCATAATACCGCCACCACCGGCCTGTGTATGACCTACTGTACATTGAGGGAGCAACTGTTCGCCTGGAAGACGGCGTATCTTGACACGGCCATCGGCTTGATGAATAACAAACTGTTATTCATCTGACCAGGCAACTCTCTCCCACTGATCCATGGACCAGTCACGATGTTCCCCCGGCCCAGCGCAGTTGGCGATTACGCTTGGTCAGCAAAGCCACACGAGTGGGACGTTTGCTGCGTAGCCCCATATCCAACAGTGTCCGCTGAACAGTGTGCTCCGATACTATTCTACTTGGCTCTGCATTGTATTGGGCTGTCAGCTGATAATGTTTTGGCTCTTGAGTGTATATATTTATATTATATTTCATTTTATATATCATTATATATATATATATATATATATATATATATATATATATATTTCATTTTTAGTGATATATTTCTTTACAATGTGCGTTTAGTATCATAATTATTTATTATCAATGTTTACACAATAATAGTAAACACACTACTAATAACTTATGTTTCAGTTTTTCACTCTAAAAACAACGTCTACAGTGGGTCTAAATCTAGTAGGGGATATATAATTTTTACATGCAGCCTGCGGAGTTAGGATGCATTTTCAAAGTGGTCAGCAAAATTATTTGGGTTGGCACCTGCTCTACAATATCAAAATGACCAAACTTTGTCAATTTTCAAAGAAGCTTTTTTACATCATTTTGTACATTTATCAATTCTTACTTTATCTTAAATACTTTTCTTTTTGTTTTTCATTTCTCTTTTGTATTTCTTTATTTCTTTTATGATTTAATTTATTATGATAATCAATTTATTTATTTCTGTGAATTAAATTTTCTTCAATACTTAATTTATTTTCATAAATTTATTACTTCTATAACGTTTACAATTTTTTAAACGATTTGTTTGTTACTTCTATAAGCCTTACGCCCTACTTTATAGTGCAAGAGATTAATTGTAAATTTTTCATTACAAAATTTAATCATATTAAAAATAAAAATAATGTAGTAAATATGCATATAAATCATATTTATTACTTTTTGTCGAATATTTAAATGAGTTTTAACTAAATGCTTAATATGTACGAAATTTGTGAGTAAGAGCCAGAATAAATTAATTGATTATCAATTAAATCATTGCCTTTGATAATGACTAAAATCTAGGAGAGGCTTACTGTCTTTAACAAAGCTACTACTCTATTTTCTTAAAAAAATTAAGTGATGTATATTTCCATCATAGAAGATTAAATACATAAGGACTATATATCATTCAAGTGTTTTGGATAATTAATCTGAAGTATATAACTATATAATAACGAAAAAGATTCGTTGTAAAGTTTTTGGAAGTAATGCCTTAAAATAATTTCTGACATCTTTTTCATCACTAAGATGATATTGCTCTTAAATTGTTGAAAATGGTTTGCAAACCATTAGCAATAGATCACACAAATAATTTATTTGCACTGATGCTACGGGTTGTGGTTTTCAAGAATTACTTAGATGTCTAAGCTGTTCTTGCACTTATGGCGAATCTTTCTTATGGTTATGTAAACAGTGAACTAGTGAATTTCCCTCTGCCTCTTTTTTCGTGAGTTTCTTTTTTCAATTCCTTCTATTAGTTTTCCCTCTCCTATATATATGTTGTTCAAATTTTCAATCGTTTATAAAATGCTTCTTATTCATCCACTCAAGTTCAAATACATTTTTTTGAACTGGTAGTGGATGACACTGACGTTAATAACAGTTTTTTTCGAATATTAATTCAGTAATTAAATTTAATTCATTAATTTTAGTTTTTTTAGATTTAATTTGCATGTATCTTCCAATAGGTGGCACCAGATGTAAGAGGAAATTTAAACTTTATTTGTAAAGGACTTTATTTAGAGTGAAAAAAAAGTAGGGACTTGTTTTTTTGCTGTACGAGCAAAAATAATAATAATAATAATAATAATAATAATAAAATAGTCTTGTTTATTTAGTGCAGCTATGTAATTTTCAAAACGTTGAATAAATCAAAGTATGAATTGCTTTTCGGGTACCTTTTATTATTTTTTAAAAATTGATTCTTCCATATATTTATAAAGCCATATAAATAACTCCAAATTAACGCCGCTCAAACTTTTACACACATCACTGGGAAATGGATGATAGTCGGAAATATTCTTCGTAAACAAACAAAATTCTAACTCCGCAGGCCGCATTAAAATTTATATATCCCCGTATTAGATTTAGACCCACTATAGACATTTTTTGAGTGAAAAATGAAACATAATGAGTTATTATTTTGTGTTCTATTATTCTTACATGTACACATAATATAACGATAGGATAATATAAATAAATAATATGAAACGCACATTGTAAAGAAATATATAATTCAAAAGGAAATATAAATATATATATATATGAAAAGTAAAAAAAAAGGAAATCATTAAAAATTATTTATTTTACTAGTGCGTTTGCTCTGCAAATCAATCTCAATTTGGGTACAATAAGTTGCGGGTTAGCGTTCGTTAGGAATGGTCAATTTCCTTTTGAAAAAAAAAATAAATAAATAAACAGGTGCAGGTGTAAACAAACAAAATTTGCAGGTGTAAGTTGAATCAAAAGCTCTAACAACTTGAACTGTGAGTCTGGTTTTCTGCTATTAACAATAAGTGCGTATCTAGGAATGGTCACTGAGGTCGCAAAAGGAAACATAGAATCTGTTATATTAGATGTTTATTCTGTCTTATGAGCTGACAGAATATAATTTAACGATTCTGCGAACTCATAACTGTAAACTCATCAATAAAACAGGCATTATCCGTCATATATTCGCAAGAATATTATTTTAAAATCAATGTTAATTTTTTATCATAATTTCGACAGTTAATTTTTGAATATGGGGATACACACATAATATATTTTTTTTTTTAATACATTGGTTTTGTTACATTGGCCATTATAAATTAACGATGACCAATTTATTTTATAAACTTGATAGGTGTAATATAATATCAAAATTCAACACTTTTATAATCAGTATAATTTTTTTCATAAACATGCGATAGTTTCAATTTAATTTGAGATTTTTTTCTACAATAGGTATGTAGATAGTTTACTTTTGAATAAATGAAATTGTCATCATTTTAAAAATAGTCCGTATTTCCATACAAAAATGAGAAGAAAATCTTTGGATGGTTAAACGTATAGGAATTGTTTTGAACATACATGAATAATATTCAAGAAATCATTTACTTAGTAAATATGCAATAACCAATTGTTTAGAAATACCTATATTTTGAAAGAATATTTTATAGATATGAAATAGTATCTAAAATATTCACAAATAGAGCAAACTAAAATATTAAATTTCATGACTATACTTTTTGGCTCCCATTTTTGCTGAGTTTACTTTGTGAAAACCATATTTGAGTGTCTCAATTCTGTGTGGTTCAATATTTGAAGTCAGCAAAAAGAAAGCATATTGTCCGTGGTTTTCAGTCAACAGACTTTAAAAAAATCATCCCAGAAAAGACTGAAATGTAAATGTTAGCTGGCTTCAATAACATGCTATGTTGACCTTGTTCAACTATATAGTCTTTCTCACTTTTTAAGAAAGTTATCTTTCTGTTCTGACTTTTTATTTGATCTAATGTCTTTGGTTTAATTTGTAATCTGTATAAAAATATTTTAAGTTTATAATCAAATATATTTGAAAGCACCATTTAATTTAAGAAATCTTTATGGAAAAAGTTCATTCTTTAAAAATGTATATTATAATTTGTAAAAAATATAATATGAAACTAAACTCGCCCTTTAGAACTTGTCTATAAAAATTAGGAATAACTCTATATTACATCTTTCAAGTACAGGGTGATTATAATTAAAATCTCACTTTCAAAATGCTTTTAAAAAAGAACCACTCGTCACAATGAGTTCAAATGTAAACTGAAGATACTTGAAGAAGGAGGAAAAAATTCTAAAGTGTATTAATAGATGGCTCTGTAAGCGGCATTATGAAAGTGAATTCGGCTGCCAGTGATATTTTGAACTGAAATGACAACGTATTTGACATGAGTTACACATTAAACCAACTGTAGTTGTTCAATGTTCTTGATTGTTGCGGTTTTTTGACGTTCTTGACGGTTTTTTGAAAAAAAGACTTCCAAGTCATTCAAAAGTAGTGACACTGTGAGTGGAAAGCCCATCCACCACGGCAAGGTCAAACCGAAATGGATGGGGAAAATCGGGGAACTTTTTTTGGAAGCCATTTCTTATGTCTTAATAGATTAACTGTCTCTGTATTGCCAGCTGCATTAGCATAACAACATTATTTTGAAACAACTAATCAATCTATTTGTTATGAAATCATTTATGTAAATGATCAATTTATTTTATAAACTTGAAAGGTATTATATAATATCAAAATTCAATACTCGTATAATCAGTATATCTTGCATACGATAGTTCGATTTAATTTGGCGTTTTCTCTACAATTAGTATATAGATAATTAATTTTATATAAATGAATTTATAATCAATTTAAAAAATAGTGCATATTTTTAAACAAAAATTGAAAAAAAAAAAATCACTGAAAGGATACGATTACAATAGTTTTGAACACACATGAATAAGATTAAAAACCCTTTACTTAGTAAATATGCAATAACCAATTGCTTAGAAATATCTATATTTTGAAATATATTTTATACATATGACATAGTATCTAAAATATTCACAAATAGAGAGACCTAAAATATTAAGTTTCATGACTATACTTTCTGGCACCCATTTTTGCTGAGTTTACTTTGTGAAGACCACTATTCTGTGTGGTTCAATATTTGAAGTCAGCAAAGTGGAAAGCATATTGTCCGCGGTTTTTTCACAGACTTTAAAAAATCATCCCAGAAAAGTCTGAAATGTAAATGTTATCTGGCTTCAATAACATGTTATGTTGACCTTATTCAACTGTATAGTCTATCCAACTTTTAAGAAAATTTTATAAGTTATTTTTATGTTCTGACTGGCGTCTTTGATTTAATATCTTTGGATTAATTTATAATCTTTTATTTAAAGTTTATTATCAAATATAATATTTAAAAACACTATTTATTTTTTATTTTTATTATTAAATAACGTTTTTAAATGCTATATTTGATAATATCAATATAATATTTAAAAATCAAATATAATATTTACTATTTATTTATTTTTTTGGATTAAATAACGTTTTTAAATGCTATATTTGATTCATTCCGTCATTTTTAATAATTTCGTCCGTCTCAAATTTATAATCAAATATACTAATTAAAAGCACCTTTTAATTTATTAAATCTTCATGAAAAACTGACAGTCTTTAAATATTTATATTATAAAGTAAAAAAAAAATATAAAAAGTAAACTCGCCCTTTAGAAATTGTATTATAGTGTTATTCTAATTTTTCTAGAAACCTTTCAAAAACAAAGTGATTATAATTAAAGTGCCACTTTCAAAATGCTGTTAAAAAAGAACCACTCGCCACAATGAGTTCACATTTGAACTGAAGATACTTGAAAAGGGGGAAACGGTACGACATCAAAACAAGTTCCAAAGAAGTTCCACCGATTTTTCCCATTCATTTTGGTATGGCCTTGCCGTGATGGAGGATCTTTCCACTAAAAGCGTCACAACTGTTGAATGACTTGGAAGTCATTTTTTCCGTCAGAAAACCAAAACAATCAAACACATTGAACTCTACAGTTGGTTTAAAAGGCAACTCATGCCAAATACGTTGTCATTTCGAATCAAAATAGCGCTGGCAGTCGAATTCATTTCCTTATGCCGCTTACGGCGGCATTTATTAATACATTACTCTTCGAAACTTTTTTCGAACTTGTTTTGTTGTCGTACCGTTTCCCCCTTCTTCAAGTATCATCAGTTCATTCAGTTATACCAGAATATAATTAGTTAGTTGTCTTTGTATTAGATTATAATTATGCGATCAGAATCATGCGGGAGTTATAATTCTGTTAATTAAAACTATTTATTAATATAATTATTAGTAAGTTCATATCTTGCTCTTTCTACTGGATATTACAATTCAACTTAAAATCAATCGATTATTAGTGTATTAATAAATTCCATTTCGTATAAGAAAATGTGTTCCATTGAATAACTTTTGTAGCAATAGTATACATTATTCCTTCATTCATATTATAATTATTTAATTTTAGAAAGACGTTAATAGTAATAATCTGACGATTTGATTATAATGACTATAATAGATCATTCTTTACATGGAGAGAAATTGAGAGTTTCTTTTAAGTCATTTTATAGATTATTCCGTGAGTAATAATCTCAGTAAACACTCAGTACAGAAAAGCAGTTTTTGTTTGCTGCTATACTGTATACCTGCCCCACAAGACAGATCGCCTGTCAATGACAGGTTGCTGCCGTCAATATCACTATTAACTCCACTTGTTTTTGGAAGCAGTGATTGCTACACATGCTGCAAAAGAGAAATTGTATACATGCATTTTCTCATGCTGAACACTACTTCACCAGTAAATAATATAATTTTTCTTTTTGATGAATATCAGTAGGTCTAACTTATGCAGGTTTCACTTTATGGATGACACAAAGCCCAGTGAGAGACAATGAGAGGAGAATTTTGATTTTATTATGAACTTTTAAGGGTAATTGCCCCACATTTGCGTGTCATATGGAATAAAACTGGGTATACTTCCTTCATGCAGCCGGATTATAGATGCGAGAAGCTTATTCATATGCCGTCACTATCGCCATCGAGTCTACTCGTTGATAAAAGCAGTGATTACAATGTGGACCACCAGCGGATTCGAACCCCAGCCTTCATGCATGCTAGCTGGACCCTTAATCAGACAATTGACGAAGTTAATTTTTTGACTACAGTTAAACTAAGAGTTAATTTTAACTATAGTTAAGAATAGAACAATATTAAATATTTCACATTAAATATTTATTAAAAAATTTCACACGCATCTAATCATATTCCATAATTAATTCAAACTGAAATTAAATATTCTCTTCAAAAATTTCTAAGAAACTACCCTTTTTTTTTACAAGTGTCTTAGAGTAATTTTTATGTTGCGGTTTATAATGGGCTGTTAAATATTAATTCTTTTTTTTTTTTTTTTCAATAATCGAAAATAAAAAGGATTAAGTTAATATTTAAATTTCTTTTTATTACATTATAAAATTATTTATTTTAATTATGATTTATTAATTCATTTACCATTTAAATAAATATAAAATAAATCATTACATAGAAAGAAGAAAAAACACCGTAATATCCTTAATTAAAAGTAATTCTTAGAAAATGAATTATTAGTTAATGGCATTAAAATATATTTAAATCCCCCCTTAAATTCTCAATTTTTCGTTAAATTCCAGTTTTTACATTATAATATCAGCATTACTGAAATTATTATTATATATAAATATATATAACGTTAATTAGTCTGATAAAATAAGACAATATTAAGAAAACATTAAAAAGTCCATTGCATTTATATAATTTTTATAATCATTTAATGAACAAAAATGTTTTAAATTTCTTAAAAAATAGATAAACTTCAAATTTAATTTAAAAAAGAAACATTTATTAGATTAAAATACAAATTTTAACCTTTATCTTAATAGAGAATATTACACAACATACAATGTAAATCTAAAAAAATATTTCAAATATTTAACTAATGTTATTTTCGTAACGTGTAATAATAAAGGAACTTTAAAAGAAGCACGAATATATTTTGTGTGTTATCTCTTTTTCTTTTCTCATTAATAAACACAACTTTCAGTTGATATAATAAAATATTTATTGATACATTAGAATCGAGCAACCTCCCGCCATCAGCAACTCCCTCACGTTCCTTTTTTTTCTGCCCTTGCTCTTACATTCGAATCCCTGTATAAGACAACAGCCTTATATGAAGTTACAGGAGGAGGAGGAGTTATGGAAGAGTCTCTTGTTCAGTGGCGCCATCTGTTGTCATTTATAATGACAAATAGTTTATGTGTTGAATTACTTAATGATTTTTACATTGAAAACACTTAAAATTCCATCTGGGAAAATAATTAAAAATTAAAAATACAGGGTGGTTATAATTAAACTGACCCAATTCAGAAAGAAATTCTACCTAACGGATTTTCAAAACTAGGTAAATGGGGTATATGGACCACGGAAAAAGATGTTTGCAATAAAAAAAAAAATATTTGAAAAGTTGAACACCAGGGGGAAAAATTTGTTAGAACCATTAAAATTTATTCGCGTACATTGATATCAATTACGTGTTGAAAGCGCATTATAGCGTGTTCAATGGTAGAGCGAAGAAACTCTCGAGGAATTTCAGCAACGTGGCGTGTAATGCTAGATTTCAACTCAGGTAAAGTCACAATTCCTCTTTCATAAGCACAATCTTTTAGAATTCTCTCAACCAAAAATCACAGGGATTTAAGTCAGGTGAACGAGGAGAGTATTACACGATTCTCGCCAAAAAGTTAAAGTTTACTATTTTTTTTTAATTGAAAAATCTTTTTCCCGTATATATACACTATATACCAAGTTTCATCAAAAACCGTTTGACCGAATGGGTTCCAGAGGGATCTGAATAGGGTCACTTTAATTATACTTGTATATACTCACAAAAATTCAGATAGCTATTTCTCTTAACAACTGAAGATATAATAGTTCATACTTGCAAGAGAGATTTTAATACTTTTCTGATGGGGTAATAAAGGAAAGATATTTCTGATGGAAAACTGATGGAATATTTTCATTGACTTTTAATTTGCTGAATTTTTAATATGCCACAACAAAAAGCACTGAATATAAAGAAATGTATCAGAGCTATTCTTGTAAATACTTTAAAAATATATTGAAAGAGAGTATGGCAAAATAAAAGTGAATTTAATTTAGTAATTTGTTTTTAATATTAGACTACATCCAGGTTCTTTTTAAATTTTTAAAGTTATAAAAATTGATATTTTTGGCAAAAGTTATTGTATATGAAAGCATTTTATTGATTTAATTTATTTTTAAAAGAATTATTAAAATTTCATAAAAGAGTTATTACTGTTTGAAAATTATTAAAATTTCAAACAGAGAAAAATTAAAAAAATTGATATTTTGATATCTTGAACCTCATTGACTATAAAAAAAATTATGATAAAAAATATACAATTAAATAAAATTTATTAAATAAAGAATAAAATAAAAAAAAGTTGCAAATAAAAAATAAATTATAATAAAAAAAAATAATAAATAAAGTATAATAAAAATTATAAAAAATTAATAAATTATAATAAAAATAATAAACTATTAAATTATTAAAAGAATTAAAACAAATAATTGGAATAAATGCAAAATAAGAAAGAAATTAAAACAAAACATTATGTAACAAAAATCAAGTTATTAAATACGATAAACAATAATAAAAAAAAACTATATTTAAATAATTAAAATAAAATAAAGAACGTAGTAAAAACTATTTTCAAAGCTATAAAAAATAAATTTTTTTGGTAAAAGTTAATGCATGTGAAAGCATTTTATTGCTTCTTAATTTATTTTAATAATATAAATAATTATAATAAAAAATAAACAATTAAATAAAATGCATCAAGTAAAGAATAAAATAAATGTAAAAATAAAAAAAAAAAAAAGTTGTAATAAAATAATAAGTTATAGAATTAAAAACAAATAATTTGAAAAAATTAAAAATAAGAAATTAAAACAAAACATTATGTGACAAAAATCAAGTTATTAAATATCATGAACAATAATAAAATAAACCAATTTTAATTGTTAAAATAAAATACCGATTGTAGTAAAACAGTTTACAAAAATTTTTAAAAATAACTGAAACGAATAACTTTCCAACCAAAAAAATTCTGTAAAAAGAAAATCAAAATGAATAATTTAAAATTATGTGATTTTAATGTAATAAATTTAATAATAAATAATAAATATATAAATAAATAAAAACTAATTAAAATAAAAAATTATATTTAAATCAAAGAATATTATACATAAAAAATAAATCTATTCAAAGCATATAAAAGTAGTTATAAAAATTTTAGTAGATTTCATAAAAACTATTAAATAATCTTTAAATGATGTAGTATTTTTTTTTCTATTTTGGCACTGAGACAATATTTATATTTCTTACCATTTACATACGTCTTTAAATTATTGCCTAAACGTAATAATATAACAATAATTCAATTCTTTCTTACAGATTTATCAGAACAACCACCGGCACATCTCTAATAAAATAACTCCTCGCAATATTTTATTTACACCTGCAACAAAATAATCACCAACCAAATGAGGAAAAAAATGCATAAAAACATAATCGAATCGGCTTACTTGACGAGAAACCAGAATCAACAATTAGCACCAGATGTCGCATGTTACTTGTCACAACAAAGCGCTCCTGTGACAGGACTCATAGGCAAACGCTGGTTTTCTTTTTCACCTGCATATCTCCCTATTTTCGCTTGACTTCTTTAGCTGGTGTTCGGACTCTTTGCATAACAGACACACGGAATATCTTCTATGGATAAGAGAAAGATAAGTCTGTGAATGAATAGATGTCAGTGGGGTACTACATGATGCATGGCTACATGTGGACTACCTAACTGTGACGATATCAATTGATAAAAAGAAGTCAGATAAGTTAAGCGAGGATTTAATTTTAAGCATCAGGCGCGATAGATGGCGCTATTGTCAACAGATTTTCTTTCAGTGTTTCATTTATGCACGTATAAAAAGCCACATGTGATCAACAGAGAACAATGTCTTAGACCAGGGTGGTCAACCCAAATAAATTTATGGGTCACTTTGAAATGCATCATATTTTCGCGGGCCGCATATAAATATTATCTATTCCCCGTATTAGAGATAGACACACTATAGACATTTTTTGGGAGTAAAAAATTGAAACAGAATGAGTTATTATTATTGTGTAAACTATTATTCTTACATGTAAATACAGATAATATAATAATCATGATACAAAAACACATTGTAAATAAATATATAACACTAAAAATGGAATATAACAAATATATAAATATAAACGAAATAAAAATGTAAATCATTAAAAAAAAATTTACCAGTGCGATATTCGTTTCTTCACTCCTTCACTTAGCTTTTTGCAAATCGATCACAATTTGGATATTTGCACATCGTAATGGGTGTTGCGACCGTTATGTTTGAGTGTGTTTTTGTGTTGGGTCAGTTTTATTTTCGAAAAAAAAAACATGATTTGCAGGTGTAAGTTGAACCAAAAGCGCTAACAACTGTTTGTGTCAGACTTTTCAAATTGGAAAATTTCTCTTTTGTGATGTCAGTAAGTGTTATAAAATCTATTTTGGATTCTGATATTTCAAAATGCATTTACTTCAATATTGCGTTGTAAGTCAACCAGATCCATTTGGAGATATTCTGAGGTCTACTCGATTTCAGCTTGAAAGGGAGATGAATATGTTTCAAAAATTTAGTTGTGTTTGTTTAGCTCTAAATTACTGAATCGGTTTTCAAAAGCAGCTGTAATTTATCATATTTCTTTGTATATTTGATGTAATTTTGAATACATGGATGCACAGACACATAATGAACGTTTTAATACAATGGTTTTCACTACTTTTTGGCCATTTTAAAATACATTTTGTGAAAGTGTGATAAATCCCACGGGCAGGAAAAATGCTCAAGGCGGACCGCGGTCTAGTTGTTGCTCTCTACCAAGTGAGATAAGAAACAACAAACAATTTCTCAAAATTCAGATAACCCTATTTTGGCACAATTATTAATATTTTAAATTTATTTCCAATGTGTTTAAATAAGATTTCAAACGCAATATTCTATGCATAAAATGATGGGATATATTAGAATATTTTGTACAAAAAAATCAAAGAAATGTTAAAATACGTTTGGACAAATTAAAGGAGAAAATTTGAGAAAATTTTGTTCTTTATCATTCACGTAAAAAATAAGGTCGTCGTCTTCAATATGTAGATATCTACAAGTGGGCTAATTAACAATATTTTCATATTTTAAAGCGATCCTAATGACATATTTCAAATCTCTTCATGCACTTCGAAGA
The DNA here is from genome assembly GCA_021605095.1 of Caerostris extrusa. Taxonomy (NCBI): domain Eukaryota; kingdom Metazoa; phylum Arthropoda; class Arachnida; order Araneae; family Araneidae; genus Caerostris; species Caerostris extrusa. The sequence continues at coordinate 12,956 of BPLR01007217.1, forward strand.
CGTTTATTTAAATAAGCAAAGTGGGATTCAAACTAGCACTTGGAAGAATTATCGTAATGGCAAAGCAAAAATATTCCAAATTAGAAGATTTTCAGCGGCTGTTTTCCAAGTGCTTCCATTTTTGTATCTTCAGAATTATATATAAAAAAAAAAAAAAAATTAATTTCAAATTTCATCAGCATAAATTTTTACATTTTTTTTTTTTATGTACGCATAAAAGTAATGCGGATTTATGCAATCAATTTATACATGGAACGATCAAAAAAAGAAATTCTTTAAAATCTAACGAGAATTTATGGATATGAAACCTTATTTATGATCTGAGAAATGATGAACTGATATCTCATAAATACTTAAGTAGCTCCAGTTGCATTGAGATTAAAGAAAATTTAAATAAATTCATCGAATCAACTAAAAGCTCTTTATCTATTAGTTATTGGAATTCATTTATTCCAATGGAATTCCTATTATGACGCATATTATTAAATTCAAAAGAATGTAAAATATGATGAAAAAAAGAACGATTGCATCCTGAAGAAGAATGCGGAAAATAGTATTGCTATTATAATAGACGTAATTATGTTGAAATAAAAAGAATCTCATGTATTTATCTTTATAGCAAGACAAATTATCAAACAAATTTATTTTTCTCTTCGAGCAAAAACACTTATCTAGATGATACTACTGTGCCCAAAAAGTAAGACCAATTATTTCTTTTTTTCAAAAACTCTTTATTTATGCTTCGAAATTTATTTCATCGCCTTCAAAGTAATCCCCTCGGACTCAATGCACTTATGCCAACTTTTTCCAATCCTCAATGTATGATAAAAAGTCATCGGCAGGGATGGCCTTCAAAGCGCGCGGCGATTCACGTTGAATCTTTTCAATCGATTCAAAACGGTGTCCACGGAGTGGTCTTTTGAGCTTAGGGAATAGCCAGAAGTCGCCCGGTAAGAAAACGGTGGTTGTGGAATAATATGGATTTAATTTTTGGCGAAAAAGTCACGAAGAATCAATGCAGTGCGAGCTTGCCCATTCAGTGTTTTTTCGTTACTAAATGAGATTTGAAGCGTTTGAGGCCCAAAATGGAATTGACCGATCCTTTTGAAATTGCAACATCAGCAGCAAGATCTCTAATTGTAAATCGACGGTTTGCAAGCACCAAATCTTTAATTTTTAAGACGTGAAGCTTCGTCGGTTGTGGTTGAGGGTCGATCAGAGGACTCTTCGTCTTCAACACGTTCTCTGCTTTCTTTGCACTGCTTATATCCCTTCTAAACATTTCTTTCTGATATAGGAATGCTCACCGAATGCCTTCTGCAACATTCTATACGCTTCTGCAAACAACATTCAGACATTTCACAAATCGCTGGAATCAGTTTTTGTCTCACAAGGCCAAGCATAACTCAAACACTAACGAATATTTTGTCGTCAAATTTCACACATGTGAAGGACAGTGTCAGTAATGTAAAAGCAAACAAATAAAATTCCATAAACACCAGGAATTTTAAATTGAAAATTGGTCTTCCCTTTTAGACGCAGTAGTAAAAAAAAGCTAATTTCAAATTTCACCAGCGTAAAGTTTTACATTTGTTTATGCAATGCATGAAAGTAATACGAATTTATGGAGTCAATTTATACACTGAACTATAAAAAAAAAACTCTTTTAAAATCTAACGAGAATTTATGGATACTGAAACTTCTTTACGATCTGAGAAATGATCAACTGATATCTCATGAATACTTAAATAGCTCCAGTTCCATTAAGATTAGAGGAAATTTAAATGTAGTCTCAGAATCAACTAAAAGCCCTTATTCTATTAGTTGTTGGAATTCATTTATTCTAATGGAATTCCTATTATGAGACATATTATTAAATTCTAAAAAAGAAGGCAAAACATAATGAAGTATAAAAGAAACAATAAAGAACATTTCATCCTGAAAAATAATGCAGATAATAACAATGCTATTATAACTAATAATGCTCTTATTATGATATAAAGCAGGGGTGGCCAATCCGAATGATCTTGCTGGCCACTTTGGAAATGCATCCTAACTCCGCTGGCCGCATATAAAATTATATATTCCCCTATTAGATTTAGACCCACTATAGATATTTTTTGGGAATGAAAAGTTGAAACATAATGAGTTACTATTATTCTGACATGTGAACATAGAGAATATAATAATAACGATACTAAACGCACATTGTAATGAAATACATAACACTAAAAATGAAATATATATATATATATATATAAATATAAGCGAAATAAAAAAATGAAATTCTTAAAAAATATTTATTTTACTAGTGCGATGTTTGCTTCTCCACTCTTTCACTTATCGTTTGCTAATCGATGCGCGCGCATTACGATTTCGCAGAATATAATTTAATTCTTCTGCAAACTCATATTTGTAAACTCGTCAATAAAACAGGTACTATCTGTCACATATTCGCAAGAATGTTATTTTAAAATCAAAGTGAATTTGTTCTCATCATTTCGACAGTTAATGTTTGAATATAGGGATGAAAACATAATGTATTTTTCCAATACATTGATTTTCACTACTTTGGCCATTATAAAATAAATATATGTTGTAAAAGTGTGATACATCTCGCGGGACGGAAAAATTTTCAAAGCGGGCTGCGGGTTGGCCACCGTAGTCTAGATGTTGCTGTCTACCAAGTGAGATAAGGAAAAACAAACACTATTCTGGCACAATTATCAACATTTTAAAATTATCTTCAATGTTTTTAAGTAATATTTCAAGAGCAATATTCCATGCATAAAATGATGAAATATACAGTGGGTAAAAAAAGTATTGGCAATTGCCTTAATTTATTCATATTGACAAATAAATAAAATGTTATGCAATTTTAGCTGTCGTAATTAAATACAAGACATTTTAGATATATAAAAATAGTAAAAATTTTATTTTAATTTGCATTTTCTACAATTTTTTTTCTTTTCAAAAACGAAAATTTGCATGTCAAAATAGTATTGGCAAAGTTTTAACTGCTATGCAAATTTTGTTACATTGAAGTCACGTGTTTCGACTGATAAGAAACTCCACCGGTATAAAGTCTGCAAAACTACTCCAAAAGTGTCTATGCATTATTTTGCGATTACTGCAGTAAAATGACTTCGAAATCGAAGGAGTTGGACGTTGGTGTTAAAAACACGATTATTAGGCTCAGAAATGAAGGTTTAACTTATCGTGCTGTAGGAGTCCAGTTCAATATAAGTTTATTTACTGTCAGAAGTGTTGTAAAAAAGTTCAAGGAAACAGGATCAACGGAAAATTAGACTAGAAGTGGACGGCCTCGAATATTTTCTACAAGAGAAGAACGTGTCATTATTAACAAGGTTAAGAAAAACCCTAAAATAAGTGCACCCCAGATAGCTAGAGATGTTGTTTTCACTTCGCAAAAAGACTTTCAGCGTACAGACTGTAAGGAATTTTTTTACACGAGAGAAGTTATTATGGAAGGGCAGCTAGAAAGAAACCATTCATCTCGGAAATAAATAGGAGAAAGAGGTTAGATTTCGTAAAATCCCACGTTGATTTATCTGAAGAGTTTTGGTACACAGTTATTTTTTCCGACGAATCAAAGTTTAACATTTTCGGCAATGATGGACGATGATATGTGTGGAGGAGGCCAAATACTGAGTTGGAAAAGCAACATTTAACTACTACTGTAAAACATGGTGGAGGCAGCGTCTTAGTTTGGGGCTGTATGGCAGCTAATGGAATTGGCAACCTGCATTTTATTGATGGTATTATGACAGCACGTACATACATTGACATTTTGCGCCATAACTTAAAAAAATTAGTGCCCAAAATCTTGGCTTGGGAACATCATTCGTTTTTCAACAAGACAATGACCCCAAGCATTCAGCGAATCTCACCCGTGAATGACTACTCTACAATGCTCCTCGCCAATTAAAAACCCCACATCAATCGCCTGATATCAATCCAATTGAAAATTTATGGCACCTGATGGATCTAGAAATCAAGAAACATAAAAATTTCAAATAAAGACGACCTCAAACGTTTACTCTTGCAAGAGTGGCACAAAATTCCCAACAGTACAACAAAGATCTTAGTTTCCTCTATGAGAAATAGATTACAAGCTGTTATAGATGCAGAAGGTATGCATACAAAGTACTAAACATATACTGATTTTGTTTTCGCTCATAATTTTGTCAATTTCATAATTTTGCCAACACTTTTTTTATCATGTAAATTTTGGATTTTCTCGTAGATTTTGAAAAAAAAAAAAAAAATATTTAAATGAAAATTTCGTTATATTTGTTTGTCTTTTCTGCTTCTGTAATCGCTATGTTAAAATAAAATTTGTAAGCATACTTTGTTAACAAATATGATCATTTATAGACAATTGCCATTATATTAAAATATGTATGCTGTATATTAAAATATTTTTTTACAAAATTCAAAGAAATGTTAAAATGCGATTGAACCAAATTAATGCAATTTGAGAAATGTTTCTTCTTTATATTATACATAAAAAATAAGGTCGTCAACTTCAATGCAGATGATCTACAACTGGGCTAATTAAGAATATTTACATATTTTAAATCTCTTCTTGCACTATGAAGACGTTTATTTAAATAAGCAAAGTGGTTTTAAAACTAGCACTTGGAGAATTATCGTAATGGTAAAATAAAAATATTCCAAATTTGAAGAATTTCAGCGGCTTTTTTCGAAGTAACATTTTTGTACATCAGAATTATAAATAAAAAAACTAATTTCAAATTTCAACAGTATAAATTTTTACATTTTTTTGATGCAAGTATAAAATTAATACGGATTTATGGAAGTCAATTTATACATGAGACTCGAGTTTACGAGTTATTGGAATGCTTGCTTGTATCCTGATAAAGAATGCAGAAAATAATAATGCTATTATAATTAATAATGCTGTTATTATAATATAAAGCAGGGGTGGCCAACACAAATGATCTTGTGGACCACTTTGGAAACACACCCTAACTCCGTGGTCAGCATATAAAATTATATAATCCTCTATTAGATTTCGACTACTATAGACTTTTTTCGGAGTGAAATATTGAAACATAATGAGTTATTATTTTTGTGTTTACTTTTATTCTTACATGTAAACATAGATAATGTAATAATAAGGATATTAAACGCACATCGTAAAGAAATACATAACACTAAAAATGAAATCTAAAAAATAAATAAATATAAACGAAATAAAAAAAATGAAATCATTAAAAAATATTTACTTTACTAGTACGATATTTGTTTCTCCACTCTTTCACTTATCATTTGCAAATCGATGCGCGCGCATCACGAGCGCGCATTTTTTTTTTATTATATTAAAAAAATGAATGCATAAAGTATAACATATAATATAAAAAAAATTTAAATGTCAATTCCTGCATTTGTTTCACTCTATTACAGAAAGTCCTTTATACTATAATTTTCATTCATTTTTTAAATTCATCTGGCGCCATCTATTGGTAGATATACGTAACGTAAACCTAAAAAAAACTAAAATTAATTAATAAAATTTAATTACTGAATTAATATTGGAAAAAACTGTATTAACATCCAGTGTCTTCCACTACAAGTTCAAAAAATTTATTTGAACTTGAGTGGATGAATAAGAAGCATTTTATGAACGATTGAAAATTTGAACAATATTTATATAGGGAGAGTGTGAGGAATCGAAGGAATTGAAGAAAAGAATAAAGAATGTTTGCATATTGAAAAAATGCAGAAAATAATAAAGCCTTTATAATTAATAATGTTATTATTATCATATAAAGCAGGGCCGTGAGATTTATCACACTTTTACAAAATATATTTATTTCTTAATGGCTAAAGTAGTAGAAATCAATGTAGGAAAAAAATGAATTATGTGTGCATTCCTATATTCAAAAATGAACTCTCGAAATTATGAGAAAAAAATGAACTTTGATTTTTAAAATAATATTCTTGTGAATATAGGACAGATATTGTCTGTTTTTTATAAGTTTACATTTGTGAGTTTGCAGAGTAATTAAATTATAATCTTCGAACTTCTTATGCGTGCGCATCTTGGAACATCTAATATAGCAGGTTCTATGTTTCACTTAAAGAGACCTCAGTGACCATCACGGGGTACGCATAGTTGAATATTAATAACAGAGCAAACTATACACTTAATGCAAATTCTTAGCTCCTTTGGTTCAACTTACACCTGCGAATTGTTTTTTTCTAAAATGAATTTGACCACACACAAAACACGCTCACACATAATGGATGCTCACCTGCAACGCCCATTACGATGTGCAAATACCCAAATTGAAATCGAGATCGCAAAAGCTAAGTGACAGAGTGGAGAAACACATATCGCAACTAGTAAAAAAATATTTTTAACGCACAGTGTATTTCTTTAGTATCGCGTATCATTATTATTATATTATTTATGTTTGTACTAAGAATAATAGTAAGCATCAAAAATAATAACTCATTATGTTTTACTTTTTCATTCCAAAAAAAGGTCTATAGTGGGTCTCAATCTAATATGGGGATATATACTTTTATATGCAGCTCGTGGAGTTATGGTGCAGATGATGATTATAGATGTTGCTATTTACCAAGTGGGATAAGAAACAACAAACAAAATTTCTCAAAATTCTGGTAACACAATTTTGGCACAATTATCAACATTTTAAAATTAATTTCAAATTTTTTAAGTAAGATTTCAAAAGCAATATTCTATGCATGAAATGATGGAATTAATTAAAATGTTTTTGATAAAAATCAAAGAAATGATAAAAAGCGATTGGATAAATTAATGCGATTTGAGAAATTTTTGTTCTTTTATGATTTACATAAAATAAGGTCGCTCTTCTTCAAAATGCAGATGTCTATCTACAAGTGGGCTAATTAAGAATATTTGAATATTTTAAAACGACGCTAACGGCATATTTCAAATCTCTTCTTGGTCTGTGAAGATGTTTATTTAAATAAGGAAAATGGCTTCAAACTAGCACTTCGAGAATTATCGTAATGTAAGAGCAAAAATATTCCAAATTGGAAGTTTTTCAGCGGATTTTTCCCAAGTAACATTTTTGTACATCAAAATTATAAAAAATAAATAATTTAAAATTTCATCAGTATAAATTTTTAATTTCTTTTATACACGCATAAAAGTAATACTGATTTATGGAGTCAATTTATACCTGGAACGATAAAAAGAAACCCTTTAAAATCTAATGGGTATTTATGTATATGGAAACCTCTTTACGAGCTGAGAAATGATCAACTGATATTTCATAAATACTTAAATAGCTCTAGTTGCATTAAGATTAAATAAAATTTAAATATAGTTCAAGAATCAACTAAAAGATTTTATTCTATTACTTGTTGGAATTCATTTATTCTAATGGAATTCCTATTATGACACTATGGAATTCCTATTACTCCGCGGGCCGCGTATTAAATTATATATCCCCCGTATTAGATGTAGACCCACTATAGACATTTTTTTGGAGTGAAAATTAAAACGTAATGAGTTATTATTATTGTGTTTATTATTATTTTTTCATGTGGATATAGATAATATAATAATTGTACTAAACGCACAGTGTAAAGAAATATGCAACACTCAAAATGAGATATAAAAAATATATGAATAGAAACGAAATAAAAAAATGAAATTAAAAATATTTATTTTACTGGAGCTATATTAGTTTCTTCACTCTTTCACTTATCGTTTGCAAATCGATGCGCGCGCATCATGGGTTCGCAGAATATAATTTAATTATGGCACAATTCTCAACATTTTAAAATTTTTTTCAATTTTTTAAAGTAAGACTTGCAAAGCATTATTCTATGCCCTAAAATGATGGATGCGATTTGAGAAATATTCGTTCTTTTATTATTCACATTAAAAATAAGGTCGTCTTCAATGCAGATATCTACAAGTGGGCTAATTAAGAATATTCGCATATTTAAAGCTGACGCTAATGCCATATTTTAAATCTCTTCTGGCATTATGAAGAGCTTTATTTAAATAAGCAAAGTGGCTACAAACAAGCACTTGAAGAATTATCGAAATGCTAAACCAAAAATATTCCAAATTTCAAGATTTTCAGCGGCCTTTCTCCAAGATTTTAAAAAATGATTTCAAATTTCATCAGCATAAACTTTTACATTTATTTTATGCAATGCAGAAAAGTAATACGAATTTATGGAGTCAATTTATACATGGAACGATCAAAAAGAAACTCTTAAAAATCTAACGAGAATATATGGATATGAAAAATCTTCTTTACGAGTTGAGAAGTGATCAACTGATATCTCATAAATACTTAAGTAGCTCTAGTTGCACTAAGATCAAAGAAAATTTATATGTAGTTACCGAATCAAGGAAAAGCTCTTATTCTATTAGTTATTGAATTCGTTTATTCCAATGGAATTCTTATTATGACACATATTATTAAATTTAAAAAAAAAGAATGCAAAATATAATAAAGTATAAAAGAAAGAATAAAGAATGTTTGCATCCTGAAAATAAGGCAGAAAATAATAATGCTATTATAATTAATGATGTTATTATTACAATATAAAGCAGGGGTGGCCAACCCAAATGATCTTGCGGGCCTGATATAAAATGATATAACCCCCATATTAGATTTAGACCCACAATAGATTTTTTTTGGAATGAAAAATGGAAACATGATGACTTATTATTTTTGTGTTAACTATTATTCTTACATTAAACATAGATAAAATAATAATAATGATACTAACACTGTAATGAAATACATAACACTAAAAAATGAAATATAAAAAATTTATAAATATAAACGAAATAAAAAATGAAATCATTAAAGAATATTTATTTTTAGTGCGATATTTGTTTCTCCACTCTTTCACTTATCGTTTGCAAATCGATGCGCGCGCATCATGTTTTCGCAGAAATATTTAATTATTCTGCAAACTCATCAATAACACCGGCAATAATTGTCCTATATTCGTAAGAATATTATTTTAAAATCAAAGTTAATTTTTTCTCTTCATTTCGACAGTTCATTTTTGAATATAGGGATGCACACATCATGTATTTTTTTAATACATTGCTTTTCTCTACTCTGGCCAATATAAAATAAATTTATTTTGTTAAAGTGTGATAAATGTCACGGGCCGAAAAAATGTTCGAATGGAACCGCGGGTTGACCACACCCTAGTCTAGATGTTGCTGTGTGCCTAGTGGGATAAGAAACAACAAACATAACTTCTCAAAATTCAGATAATACTATTTCGCACCATAAACAACATTTTTAAATTATTTTCAACTTCTTAAGTAAGATTTCCAAAGCAATATTCTATGCATGAAATGATGAAATATATTAAAAATGGACAAATTAAAATGCTATTTGACAAATTAAAGCTATTTGAGATATTTTTGTTCTTTTTATTATTCATATAAAAAATGAGACCGTCTTCTTCAACGCAGATGTCGACAAGTAGGCTAATTAAGGATATTTGCATATTTTAAAGCGACACTAACGACATATTTCAAATCTCTTCTTGCTCTTCGAAAACGTTTATTTAAATAAGGAAAATGGTTTCAAACTGGCATACTTGGAGAATTATGCAATGGTAATGCACAAATATTCCAAGTTTGAAGATTTTCAGCAAGACTTTTTCCAAGTACATCCATTTTTTGTACATCAGAATTAAAAATCATAAATTTAATCATTTAATCAGCATAAATTTTTACATTTTTTTATGCAAGCAAAAAAAGAGTAATGCGGATTTATGCAGTCAATTTATACATGAAACGATAAAAAAAACTCTTTAAAATCTAACGAGAATTTATGGCTATTGAAACTTTACGATCTGAGAAGTGATCAACTGACATCTCATAAATACTTAAATAGCTTCAGTTGCATTAAGATTAGAGGAAATTTAAATGTAGTCTCAGAATGAACTAAAAGCCCTTATTCTATTAGTTATTGGAATTCATTTATTCAAATAGAATTCCTATTATGGCACATTGGTGGATGAGAGTTTTCTGGACTTTTTCTATACCAGTGATTTGTAACTTAAACGAGACAGACATGTTGAGAATTAATGAAAATAACATTTAACTAGCAGAATATAAGGTGCCACAGATTTTGATTCGAGTTCCGCTGGTGCCCCTGATGTCTGTAATGGTTCAAAATTCACTTTAAACCATTGTTCCTGGTATAATATAACTATAGCGCCCGGGACGTGGGGTAGATTGTCAAAATCCTACCCCATAATAAGAAAAACTTCTCTTGTCTCGAAATCTGCCAGTATGTAGACGATCTTGGCCCACCATGGAGCTGTTGCGCCAATGATGAAGAAGAAGAATAAAAGTGAAAATGTTCCAATTTTCGTGAAAAGAAAATTTGTCTGAATTTTTGACTTCACACTCTAATTTTCAAAAATAAGAAATATTCATTTCTGGGAACAGGGACAGTAGTATACGAAGAACTCAGTTGTATAAAAAATAATTAAAATTTCATTGTCTTTCGGGAAGTGCGCTAGACTTTGATGCCGCGTTCTCATCTTATGTGTACATATGAATATATATCGAAATAAGCTTGATGTTGCTCTTTATATATGTATCTCCACTTAAAACTGATTTTAGAAAAACTCAATGAAAATTCACTCAAGCTCAATGAAACAATTCCGAGAATTTCACTGAAATTCCTGTAGGATACGTTCGAAAGCTTGCCTATCAGGTTGAATAATCGTTGTGGACGCATCCAAAAATCATGAAAAATTAAAAATCAACAAGTCGGCATGTTGAAAATTAATCTAATGCTTTTATATTAATTAGATATTAGGCCGCTATTTAAAAAAAAAAGTTATAATAAATTATATAAAGCAAAATTAAAAATAAAAGTCTGTAAATGTCTTTTATTTTAATGGTTTCATTATTTTCTAGATAATCTAAGAATATTATATCATCATCGTCATCATCTTCATCATCATCATCAGAGGTCAACATCCCCAGGGTGTGCCAAGGTGATCTGCCTACTAGCAGATTTCGTGACAGGAAAGGGTTTCTTTTTAGGGTGGGGTTGTCAGCCCGACGCCACACGCTCTACAGTTCTATTAGACCTACTGTTTAAAGTGAATTTCAAAACCACTACAAACATCCATGGCATCGCCGGACTCGAACCCGAAACCTGTGACATCGAATGCTGGAAAGAATATTATAGCTTAATAGAAACACACGTGTGTAGAGGAATGGATGGGGAGGAGTTATGGGAAAAGTAGGGAGGAGGTATTTACAAAGGAAGGGTTTTTTAACGGAAAACAAAAAAATGTGGGACTCAATACTCTTTTTATGGTGCTAATAACAGAAGATTATATCTGTGTTCAATTGAGCTTTTTTTTGAAAACTCAGCTCCACGCAGCAATCTCGAGAATTTCATTGAAATTTTTGTAGGCCACTTTCGAAAATTTCCTATCAGATAAAACCAAATTTATACATTTAAAAGTCCATAACTTCTTCATCCTTCATGATAACAAGACTGTTAGTGATTTCTGCGATGTCTTTAAAATGAAAAAATAATCGTCCTGAATTCGCACAGATTTTGTTTTAATGAAAATAATTATTAACAACATAGATTAACTATTTAAAATACAGGGTGGTTGTAATTAAGGTCCCACATTCAAAATGCTGTGAAAAAAGAACCACTCGCCACAATGAGTTCTAATTTGAATTGAATATACTTGAAGAAAGGGGAAATGGTGGAATCAAAAAAAGTTTCTAAAAGGTTCCACCGACTTTACAACTCCAATTTGGTATGACCTTGCTGGATGGGCTTTCCACTAACATTATGTTAGTGGAAAGTGTTGAACTGACCTGGAAGTCATTTTCTCATCAAAAAACCGAACATTGAACACTGCAGTTGATTTTCTTCAACTCATTCCAAAAACGTTGTAATTTCAGTTCAAAATATCACTGGCAGCCGAATTCACTTTCTTTATGCCACTTAAAACGTTCTATTAAAACACTTTGGAACTTTTTGATGCCGTACCGTTTCCCCTTCTTCAAGTATCTTCAGTTGAAAAAAGTTCTTTTTACCGCATTTTGGAAGTGGACTTCTCCAACCTTCATCACGCGTATTCTATTATTCTATTATAAATCTGCATGAACTTTAACAAAACTATTTAATACCCAAGTAAGAAAAGAAGCAAATAAAAAGCAATATAAACGAACTAAAAATTATTTTCTACGAATTTACTAAAATGCCGCTATAATAGATCATAGACGATTTTCTTCAAACTAAACACATTGCCAGAAATAAAATTAGTAGTAAAGCGGAAATACAAACTCAATTTTTATGTACTTATCTAAAACCTATCTCAAAATAGATGGTTGGTGGATAATTGAATAACAATGTCTGCTATTTTTTATGTTACGGCGACAGTGATGATTTTTTTATGTTATCATATTAATCCCCTTGTAGAAAGGTTTTCCTTGCCTATAATTTGATTTTCGAAGCCGTAATGGAATCCCTAGAGTACAAAAAGTTAAAAAATCGGCAGAAAAAGATAGTAATAATAATAATTTTTAAATATATAAGACAATAATTTTTGTAATATTTCCTGCATAGAAAAATAATGGGTAGGGCAATTCAATTAAAGTTGATTTAAACGATGCTTTATAGTTAGTGTTTTTTATTTAATTTCCAATAGGTTATTAAATAAAAACAAATGTGATTAACAAAATTAATTTTTACCATTAGTTCAAGTACAATTAATGTTAATTTTCACATAATCATCTCGAGCATTGACGCATTTGTAGTACCGGAGGTGGAAAGGAAGTTTTGAGGCCGAGTTTTGCGGACTTTTTCACATAATCATCGCGAGAAAATGACATAATTGTCATTCCGGAGGTTGGAAAGAAGTTTCAGGGACAAGTTTTAAGGACTTTTCGACGACCTTTTTCACATAACCATCACGAACATTGACACATTTGTCATACAAGGTGTGGGGAAGCTTCGTGGAAAGTTTTGCGGATTTTTTTACCTAATCATCTCGAGCATTGACATATTTGTCATACCTGGGGTGTGTAGAATGTTTCGAGGACTAGGACTTTTCGAGGACCTTTTTCACATAATCATCTCGAGCATTGACGCATTTGTCGTACCGGAGGTGGAAAAAAAGAAGTTTCGAGGACCTTTTTTCATATATTCATCGCGAACATTGGCATATTTGTCTACCAGAAGTGGGAAGGAAGTTTCGAGGACGAGTTTTGCAGATTATTTCGAGGACTTTTTTCACATAACTATCTTGAGCATTGACGCATTTATCATACAGGAGGTGGAGAGGAAGCTTCGTGGGCGAGTTTTGCGTAATTTTTGGAAGACCTTTTCACATAATCACTATTGACGCATTTGTCGTACCGGAGGTAGGGAGGAAGTTTCGCTAACGAGTTTTGCGGATTTTTTTCGAGGACTTTTTCATATAACCATCACGAATATTGACGCATTGTCATACCGAAGGTGGAAAAGGAGCTTTGTAGACAAGTTTTGAGGACATTTTCACGTATTCATTTAGAGCATTGAAATATTTGTCGTACCAGAGGTTGGAAGGAAGTTTCGAGGACTTTATCGAGGACCGTTTTCACATAATCATCGCGAAATAGTGAACATTGACACATTTTTTTTATACTGGAGGAGGGAAAGAGACTTCGGGGACGAGTTTTCCAACAATATTAGGTGTGCTGCTAGCGTGTTGCGATAGGTATCCAACACTTCTTAAAGGCTCTTTAATGGTACTGAAATGTTGTCCTCCGGGATCTCTTCAGGTCTCGAAAGAGTTTGAAATTAAGTGGCAAATGATCTGGGATGTGCACTGGGTGATTGATACTTTCCATTGAAATTATATAAGAAGCTATTTCGTTACCCAAGCAGAAAGGGTCATATGTTGTCATGACTCAAGACAATCCCAGCCATAAAAGCAGCTTATTGTGAAATGTTATCTTTTTTAATATGACTTTAAGGAAAATTAAGTTCTGAAATACACTGAAGTGACAAAAGTCATGGGATACCTCTTAATATCGTGTCGGCCCTCCTTTCGCCCGGCGAAGTGCAGCAACTCGACGTGACATGGACTCAACAAGTCGTTGGAAGTCTTCTGCAGGAATATTGAGCCATGCTGTCTCGATAGACGTCCATAATTGTGAAAGCGTTGATGGTGCAGGATTTTGGGCACGAACAGACCCTCTCGATGATGTCCCATAAATGCTCGATGGGATTCATGTCGGGTGATCTAGGTGGCCAGATCATTCGTTGGAATTGTCCAGAATGTTCTTCAAACCAATCGCGAACAGTTGTGGCCCGGTCACATGGCGCATTGTCATCCATAAAAATCCCATCGTTGTTTGGGTACATGAAGTCAATGAATGGCTGCAAGTGATCTCCAAGTAGCTGAACATAAGCATTTCCAGTCAATGTTCGGTCCAGTCGCACCAGAGGACCAAGTCCATGCCATGAAAAAACAGCCCACACCATTACGGAGCCACCACCAGCTTGAACAGTGCCTTGCTGACAGTTTGGGTCCATGGCTTCGTGGGGTCTGCGCCACACTCGAACCCTACCATCAGCTCTTACCAACTGAAATCGTGACTCATCGGACCAGGCCACGGTTTTCCATTCATCTAGGGACCAACCGATATGCTAACGTGCCCACGAGAGTCGCTGCAAGCGAGGTCGTTCTGTCAGTAAAGGCACTCGAGTCGGTCTTCTGCTGGAATAGCCCAAGAAAGCCAAATTTCTCCGCACATTTCTAACAGACAAGTCCCTTGTACGTCCCACATTGATTTCTGCGGTTATTTGACGCAGTGTTGCTTGTCTGTTAGAATTTACGATTCTTTGCAGACGTCGCCGGTCTCGGTCGTTAAGTGCCGGCGGTCGACCACTGCGCTGTCCATGGTGGGATGTTATGCCTGAAATTTCATACTCTCGGCACACTCTTGACAGTGGATCTGGGAATGTTGAATTCCCTAACGATTTTTGAAAGGGCATGACCCATGCGTCTAGCTCCAACTAACATTCCGCGTTCAAAGTCTGTTAATTCCCGTCGTGCGGTCATCATCACGTCAAAACCTCTTCACATGAATAACTTGAACAGAAATGAAAGCTCTGCGAAAGCACTGCGCATTTATACCTGTTCTACGCGATGCTACTGCCATCTGAAAATTTGCATATTGCTATCCCATGACTTTTGTCACTTCAGTGTATTACAAAAAAACAAATTAAACAAGTACGAAATATTCTATTGTGCTCAAAAGTAAGACCAGTTTTCCATTTAAATTTCCTGGGCATATGGAATTTCAATTCTTTTTTTTTCTTTTTAGGTTGCTGGCTCTGAACTTGACATCTGTGTGAAATTTCACGTCAAAATATTTATTAGTGCTTGAGTTACGCTTGACTTTCTGTGACGCTAAAACTGATTCTGGCGATTTTCGAAATGTCTGAATTCATTGAGCTAAGAACTTGCATTCAATTTTGTTTGCGGAAACGTATAGAAAGCTGCAGAAGGTATTCGGTGAGCATTCCTATATGGGTAATAAATGTTTACAAGTGGTAAAACAGTTCAAATAAGGCAATGAACGCGTTGAAGACAAAGAGCCCTCTGGTCGACCACCAACTTCAACCGACGAAGCTCACGTCCAAAAATTAAAGATTTGTCGTACACCCACCGTATTCACCTGATTTAACTTCGGGCTACTTCTGACTATTCCATAAACTCAAAATACCACCACCGGCCACACCGTTTTGAGTCGGTTGGAGACATTTATCTCAGTTTTAGTATCTCACAAAACCAAGCGTAACTCAAGCACTAATGAATATTTTGACGTAAAATTTCACACAGATTTCAAGGACCGTGCCAACAACAAAAAAATAAATAAATAAATAAAAATAAATAATAATAACTTAAATACCATATGAACGGGAAATTTAAATTGAAAACTGGTCCTACATTTTGGACACAGTAGTACTTAATTGAATCAAAGGCAGTGCAAAATCACATTGCATTTCTACTTATATACTTCGAAATATTGGGAATTCATACAATTTGAAAAATAAAAGTTGTTATTTACCAATGCTAGGCACTTCGAATTGGAATCATTTCCATAAAAGCTGCACTTCTGTAGCAGATTCAACATTTTTAAAGGTGCACCACTGGGGCTAACTTACAGCACTCACATTTTGCCAAAATAATTTTGAATGAACTTCTTCAGACCTCTGGGAGATTATATTTTTGGGATATTTGTTTCAAATCACTGTAACATGATTACGCACAGGGTAGAGGCCGTTTCCTTCACCATGTATCCTGGCTAACTCTGAATCTGTTACGTTACTGTCATTCTATGTATTAGTAAATGGCATCAGGTCAAGTGGCCGCAGTTCATAAACAACGATAAATATCATTAGAACTTCCAAGTTTCTGATAATATGAAATTCTAGACTTGAGAAATTTATTCACGAAATACAATGATACAGAAATATTTGCAAAAATACCTATCAAATTCCTTAAAAAATGGAAAAGTTTAATTTCTTTATTTTAAAATCTTGAAACATTAATTTTTATTTAGTATTAAAAAAAGATTTTAAAACAACATGACGTTTTGAATAAACATTAAATAAACAAAATTGGAAAACAAATATTTTTCGTCTATAATTAATTTCATATGCTTTGATCAAATAGATAGTTTTATATAGCAGTTAAATTGCGAATGCTTTGATAACGACAGATACGACAATGGATATGTATCGATTTATTATTTATATTTCTAAAATTTAATAAATTTTTAAAATTTAAATTTTTAATAATTTATTTTAATTTAATTTAATTTATTACTTAAACTTCTTAAAATTAAAAAATATATATATATAATTTAATTTATTACTTTAATTTTTTTAAATTAAAAAATTAAATTAAATTAAATTACATTTAATTAATTGTAAATTATTAAATTATAATTAATTAATTTAATTACTTAATAATTAAATTAATAATTTAATAAATTAATTGTAAAATTATAATTAATTAATTTAATTACTTAATAATTTAATCAATTAATTTAAATTTTAAAAATTAAAAAAAATTAATTTTCCAAATTTTTAAATTGAGCCATGAATTAAACAGTTTATATAAAAAGTTCATTGCAGAACTTATGATGATAATTTAATATTTCCTCACTTTAATTAAATAAATCCTTCATGAGTATTACATTTATGCGACTATGAATTTAATAGTTTTACAATAATAAAGTAAATAATAATTTTTAAATAAAAAATTTACGTTTATGACGTTTATTTAATTTCTTTCAAAATTTCACATATCTTGTAAAAGCGCTTCCTCATCAATTAATTATTCTGAAGATATTTCATACCGTGAAATATGTCATGAAAAACTATTAAAGTAATCTTTTATTAAAAAGTATGATTAAAAGTCTATTTAGTAAACTTAATTTAATTAGATTCTTACTCAATTTTTCATGATGAAAGTTTCTACGATTGTGTAATTCAGTGTTTTATATGCAAGAGTCTTAGTTAAGGAACTTCATTAACAGGAAAAGAAGAAATTCATTTACATTGTTATAAATCAGGGAAATAAACCCTTAACTATTAGAAAAACTTTATTCTTTAGTTAAAATAAATAACTAGTAATACAACTTTTGTAGATTTCTTTTATTACAATGCAGATATAAAGCTTCACACATAAAAGTTTTAAAAAAATATAGACATTCGTATAAAAAGTATTAATTTTAATTACGATTTTTTTTTGTATCATAGTTAATATTTCTTATAATTTTTTGGGTAAATTATTATTTAAATTTTAAGCGCCTCTATAAATTTATTGTTAAAAAGGTGTAATATTTTATGACGTAAGAACAATAAAATAATATATTTTTTTTTTTTGAAATTTAAAAATATATTGTTTAAGATGTACTTACAAAAAGTTTTTTTTTTTTCTCTTTACATATAAACCAAAAAAAGACAATTTTCTTTAAAAAAAATAAATTGTTATACTATTTACATTTTTAGCTAATCCTAAAAAATAAAATAATTTAATACTTTTTATTAATGCGCGTTCTTTTTAGTTTTCAGTAGTTAATATTCCTTTATTAAAATATCGCCACTACTTCTTTTTTTTTCTAAATAATAAATTTAAATTAATGTTATACGAGTATTTTTTAAAATTTCTCTTAGTTTGTTTTGGAAGAAAAAGTAAATTTATGCTGTAAAAATCCAAAAGATAAAAAAAGTTGTAATTTTTTTATTAGGATTATTTTATTTATTTTTAAATTTATATTCGAGTGAAATTATTTTAAATCTTATATTGCTCAAAAGTCAAATATTAATATTCAGGGTGATTACAATTAAAGTCCCACATTCAAAATACTGTAAAAAAGGAACCACTCGTTACAATGAGTTCAAATTTGAACTGAAGATGCTTAAAGAAGAGGGGAACGGTACGGCATGAAATAAAAGTTCCAAAGTGTATTAATAGATGGCGCCGTAAGAGGCATAAAGAAAGTGAATTAGGCTGCCAGTGATATTTTTGAATCGAAATAACAACGTATTTGGCATGAGTTGCACATTAAACCAACTGTAGTGTTCAATGCGCTTGATTGTTTCAGTTTTTTGAAGGAAAAAATGACTTCCATTTAACAATTGTGACACTGTAAGAGAAAAGCCCATCCACCACGGCAAGGTCATATCAAATTGGATTGGCGAGTGGTTTTTTTACAGCATTTTGAAAGTAGGACTTTAATTATAATCACTCTCTCTCTCTCCATATATATATATATATATATATATATATATATATATATATATATATATATATATATATATATATATAAATATAATATATAAAATATATAAGAAAAACAAATTTAAAAAATAATACAAATTTGTCTTTTTTTTGTGTGTTAGTAAATAGATTTATGTTTTAGTTTGTATTCGGCTATGAATAAATCTTTCAAATTATATATTTCTCAACTAAAAATATTAATGTAAAGAAATTCTTCTTCTTAGTTTTTACTTTTACCAGCAAATATTCTTGCATCACAGCGATTTGCTATTTGTTGTGTTTCTTTTTTAAAATTATTTTTCTTATTTGCAAGTCGAGGCAAACGTTTTTTCATGGAAGTGGGTGGGTAATCACTTTGTGCGCATCTATGTACACATTTCGACATTTCAATTTCACACTGATGGAGGAAAAATTGATCAGTTTCATTAGAATAATGACTCTTCAGAACGCTGTAATTGCTCATTGTTTGTGCTACTTTGATTTGCCTTCCAAGGAATTTAAACCAGAACAACTGTCCTATTTAGATTTGAAAATATCGCTGTAATTTCAGATCGTATTGCGTGTTGAAGGACTAGGATCCTGTATTACTTAAAAAAATTTGCTAAACTCGAATTTGGGTTCACACAACTTCAGTTACCACAAGTCGATTACTTCTTTCCTGAGAAGCGAAGATAAGGATTTATACTTTCTACTCTAATATAATACATTTTATTCAGGGTGATTATAAATAAGGTCCCATGCATGCCCCATCCCCATAAAGTCCATGCTGCAAAATGCCATCAAAAAAGAAACACTCTTCACAATGAATTCAAATTTGAACTGAAGATACTTGAATAAGGTGAAAAAGGTACAGCATCTAAAAATCACCCTCTATATACTATACCTCTTTAATAAGACGTTAATGAATACCTGACATCTTCCCTTTTCCACAATAGATACAAAGCATAAAGTTTAAATTCCGTCAAGCCCAAATTATCCACACACATTTATTTAAACAAATTTGGGATTGTATTAAACTCACTTTCAATCAAATCATGTTCCACTTGTTTATACCACGACTAACTACCAACGAAGGATGAAGAGAAGGCATTTAGTTCTTTAGGCCATATTAAAAGTTATCTTTTATCTAGTTTCCAATTTGCATCGAAAACGATTCTAATAAAATATTTTATTGCAATTGATCTTGCAATGTTCTGTATAAATAAATGTAAAGAATAATAAAAAATCATATGAAAATTTTAATTTTTAATTAAAATTCAATTTTTATGTATTCAATAAATATTAAATTTCGAGAATGTATAATAATATTTACTAAAACTTTGAGAAAAAGTTTCAAAATTTACTTTCAAATCAGTTTTAAGACTTGTCTTTTATCTAGTTTGCAGATTGAACAGAAAACGATTCTACTTAAATATTCTCTTGCAATCAATCAAGGAATTTTCTGAATAAATAAATTAATAGAATATTTAAAATTTAATTTTTTATTAAAATTCAATTTTAGGATGTCAAGAATACTATCGACTTTTTAGTATGTACAAATATTTCAATGTATTCTCTAATCTTTGAGAAAAATTTAAAAAAAAGGAAAATTTGCTTTTCAAATTAGTTTTAAAAGTTGTTATTTATCTAGTTTGCAATTTGAACAGAAAACGATTCTACTACAATACTTTCTTTCAATCGAACCTGTAGTTTTCTGTATGAATAAATAAATAAAATAAAATAAAAATATTCTAGATTTTTAATTTTTTAATAAAATTCAATTTTTATGAACTCAGGTATAATATCAACTTTAGAGTTTGGACAAATATTTCAATGTATTTCCTAAATCTTTGAAAAAAAATGTTTTAAAATTTACTTTTCAAATTAGTTTTAAAACTTGCCTATATCTAATTTGCAAATTGAACAGAAAATGATTCAACTGAAATATTTTCTTACAACTGATCCTGTAATGTTTGTATAAATAAATGTGTAGAAAATTTAAAAAAAAATTCATTTTTATTAACATTAAAATTTTAGGAATTCAAAAAAATACTATCGAGCTTAGAGTATGGACAAATATTTTTACGTATTTTCTAAATATGAGAGAAAAAAATTTTAAAATTCAATTTTAAAAACCTGTTTTCTATCTGCTTTCCAATTTTCAAATTTTATTTGAATTTAAAATGTATTTATTAATAAATTAGCTTATTATCGAAATAAATTACTTGTTTAGGCTAAAATAAATATTTGTTAAAATTTTATATTATATGTTATATTTTTCAACATATTTAAAAAAAAAAAATTATTATTTCATCGCTTAAATGATATAAATAATAATTTTTAAAAATCAGTATTCCATTCTTTCCTGAATTCGAATAACAACCGATTTGCAGTCACGATCAACTCATAACAAATTTATTTCCTTCTTTAAGCTTAAACGCGCGCTCCTAAAACGTAAACTGATTCCACGAAAGAAATCAGCAACAGTCGAGCGATGAAGTGAATGCTATAAAATTTCGACTATACAAATAATGCAACGTATTTACTAAAACTTTGAGAAAAGGTTTTAAATTTTACTCTTCAAATTAGTTTTAAAACGTTCTATATCTAGTTTGTAAATTGAACAGAAAACGATTTTACTGAAAATATTATCTTGCAAACGATCGCGCATGTTCTATATAAATAAATGTGCATAATATTAAAAAAAATTTAAAAAAACGTTTGATTTTTTAATAAAGTTAAATTTTTATTTATTCATAAATACTATTCATAATACTTTATTTTCTAAATTCCTGAGAAAAAGTTTGAAATTTCAATTTTCAAATTAATTTTAAATCTTGTCTTCTATCTAGTTTCCAATTTCCAAGTTTATTTGAAATATTATTTACTAATAAATTAGCTTATTATTGAAATTAATTACTCGTTTAGTATAAAATAAATATTTATTAAATTTTAAATTAGATTAATTGTAACATTTTTCATCCTATTTTTAAAGAAATTATTCTTTCATCGCTTAAAAGATATAGTTTTTAAACAATAATTTTTAAAAAATCAGCATTTTTTCATCTTTCAAATTTGCATAACAACCAATTTGCGCTAGCCATTGTCTGATTACTTATGATCAACCCATAACAAATTTGATTCTTCTTTAATGTTAACCGCACGCTCCTAAAACAGAAACAGATTTCACGAGCGAAATCAGCAAAATCAGCAACAGTCGAGCGACGAAAACATCTCACTGACATAATTACAATTCCATCGCCGTTTAGCAATCCTGTCACCACGCGTTTTGTTCCGTTAAAACATTCCTCCGACCATGTGAAAAGCAACGTAATTAAAACGTTAAGTAAGTGTGGATGCATTCGATTCGTCCCCTGCGAAGTTTGCTTCCTGCAATAAAAGTTCGAGTTTCCCCCCTGCAACGCTCACTTCCCTGCCGAGTACGAAATGATTACGCAACAATTTTATTAAATTCCCTACTCTCTCTCTCTCTCGTTTTCTTTTGCTACCTGTTAGCCGTCAGGGGGCGCTGTATTGGAATCTACAAAATAGTCGCATGGTTCTGAACTTGGCCCAGAGTGAAAGAGACAACCGATTATCGTTTGCGCCTCTCTCATTCGACTGTCGCCAACCCCCAACGAACTAGCGAACCCTTGGAACAGTAAACCAGATTCTTTAAATAAACTTCTTTGAGGACTTGGACTGTCTTTTTATAGCTTCTGTTTCGTTCGTTTTTGTTCTTTTGTCTTCATCTGCAGACGATAAAAGTGTTTTTAAACAGCAGGTGAGTGGGTTTTTATATTTTTTTATTCTTTTTATTTATTTATATATTTAAACCGCAAACGATTTGGCTTCTCATCAAAGTGTCTTCGAATCATTTAAGTAAAAGTTTTAATGTGTTTTTTCTTTACATTATGGATGGATAAGTTTGTTTTGAAAGCTATTAAAAATTAGCGACTGGTTTTCAAAACAAATAAAGTTTTAAAACAGCAGCTTTGTACGGAAATTATTTATTAACATTTATATTTATTTCAAACGTTAATTATTTATATTATTTCAAACGTATTTATTTCAATAAAGTTTTAAAAGCATTTATACGAAAAATTTTTTTTTCTCGATAACTCATCTTTAAATTTAAAATTTATTTATTTAAACTTACAGAAAACACATTTTCAATCATTATCATTATCATTTAAGTAAAGTTTCGACGTGTTTTTTTTTACATTATGGATAGATAAGTTTGTTTTGAAAGTTATTAAAAATTAGCGACTGGTTTTGAAAACAAATAAAGTTTTAAAACGAAAAATTTATACGAAAAATTTTTTTTCTCGGCAGCTCATCTTCAAATTGCAAAAATGATACAAACTTATACAAAAGATCATTTCAATAATTATTATATTATATGAATATATATATTTAATTAATTTTATAAAAGGGATTTTTTTTTCTTATAATACTTTCTTTAGTTTGTTTATTTATTGTTGTTAATACATTATTTTATTTATTTGTTTTGAAAGCTATTAAAAATTAGCGACTGGTTTTGAAAGCATTTATACGAAAATTTTTTTATCGGTAATTCATCTTCAAATTACAAAAATTTATACAAAAAACTATAGAAAACCCATTTTCAATCATTATGATATAATTTAGTCTATGAATAAAAACTTTACATTATGCAAGGATAAGTTTATATTTGATATATATTTAAATTGAAATTAATTTTTTTTTATAATCTTTCAAATTTCGTTTGTTAATTTATTGAAATGCATTTCAATAATTTTTTTAATAAAGTGATTAATTTATTCTTATAATATTTTCTTTAATTATGTTTATATATATTTAATTAATTCTAATATTTGGCATTTATTTAAACTAAAAATTTTATTTACAATTTAAAAATGTACACATTTTCAAATTTACAGTAATAAAATCAAAACTATGTAAAAACAAATTGGTTTACAAAATTTGACGTTACGAATTTTTAATGTGTTTTTCTTTTATATTATGGATGGATAAGTTTGTTTTGAAAGCTATAAAAAAAATCAGCGGTTACTGGGTTTGAAAAAAATAATTTTGAAAGCATTTATACGAAAACATTTTTTTCTCTGTAGCGCATCTTCAAATTGCAAAAATTTATAGAAACTTGCAGAAAACACATTTTCAATCATTATCATTATCATTTAAGTAAAGTTTTAACGTGTTTTTCTTTACATTATGGACGGATAAGTTTGTTTTGAAAGCTATTCAAAAAATTAGTTTTAAAAGCATTTATACGAACATTTTTCTCGTTAGCTCATCTTCAAATTGCAAAAATTCATATTAATTTACAGGAAAAAAAAAACATTTCATGAATTATTATATCTATGAATATATTAAATAATTTTATAAAAGTGATTTTTATTCTTTATAGTTTTTATACTTTATACTTTATAAAAGCATTTACACTTTATGATTTTTATACTTTAGTTTGTTTATTTATTGTATGCTTATTTATTTAGTTTGTTTATTTATTGTTGTTAATACTTTTTTCTTTGTTTGATTTGAAAGCTATTAAAAATTAGCGACTGGTTCTGTAAACAAATAAATTTTTGAAAGCATTTATACGAATTTTTTTTTAGGAAATCTTTAACTTAAAAAAAATTCATACAAATTAGAGAAATTTGATTTCAATAATTATTCTAATATATTATGTATGAATATAATATATATATTAAATAATTAATTAAAATGAATTTGTAAAGTGATTTTAATAATACAAATTTTATTAAAGTGATTCATTTATTCTTAAAAATTTTCTTTAGTTTTGTTTATATGTTGCCTTTAATTTTAATATTTGGTATTTTCTATAAACTCAAAAATGTCATAATGTATAAAAAATATATTTTTCAAATTAACAGTAGTAAAATTAACACTATAAAAGAAATTTGTTTAAAAACTAGTTTGTCTATAAAATTCCGACGACCGAAAGTTTGAATGTTTTTTTGCTTACATTATGAATTGATAAGTTTGTTTTGAAAGCTATTGAAAATCAGCAACGTGTTTTATAAAAAATAAAGTTTTAAAAGCATTTACACAAAATGGCTTATCTTCAAATTGCAAAAATTCATACAAACTTATAGAAAACATAATTATTATAATATATTATGTATGGATATAATATATATATATTAAATAAATTTAATTAAGTGATTAATTTATTCTTATAATATGTTCTTCAGTTTGTTTTTATATTGTGTACACTTAATTTTAATACTTGACATTTATTTAAAATAAAAAATGTCATAAGGTGTGAATATTTAATTTTCAAATTTACAATAATATAACTAATTATATAAATAGTAATTTATTTAAGAACAAATTTGTTTATAAAATTCCGGCGATCAATTTTTTTTATAATAATAGCAATAATATTTATTACTTCTCTATGTTTATTTCGTTAAATTATTTAGTAACATAGAAATAAATGTTTACGTATAAACATTTAATGATCATGTATACGTATAAATATTTTCGCATTACGTATAAACATTTTGATCCACTTCCATAATATATTATAGTAGAAATATTATCTTTTTATATGGAACAAAATATTAAAAAAAATGGATATTGACATTAGGATAATATTCATAGGATGAACATTATTTGAATATGAAATTATTTTGTTTTAAAAACAACTGTAAAGAATGTAAATTTTTTCAAACTTTCATATTTTAAAAAAGTAATTAAATTGAATTTAAAATTGAATAACATTTTTATAAAAAAATTTTCTCGAAAAAAATTAATTGTATTTAATACGTACTTGATTTTTTTCTTTTGGTTTCTCCAAATATTTCCAAAATATTACTCAATATTGCGTATATAAGAATGGGTGTCAAATATTGATGAAAAGTTAATTTTTATTGTATATTCTGAAAAAATTTATAACGTTATTTTACAATTCATTCAATTTTAATGATGTTTTTATGCTTGTTTCAATATGTTTATATAATTCATACTTTTATGCTATTCATTTTGCAGTCTTTTTAAAGATATTATTTTGAAGTTTATATTTTAATTGTTTATATATTTTTAATTAATAATATTTTATAGTGAGACTAGTATATTTTCTGTGTTAATTAATTTTTTTTCTGGGAACCAATGAAAATTTATAAACATAAATTACTTTTTAAAAATTATTTTAAAAGTGATTTATTTTAGCCCCAATGGGAAATTTCTAATTATTAGGAAATAAAATTTATTAAAAAATGATATTTTTTTAAAACATAAATTAAAATGGTATGCGAATCATTAAAAATTATATTACACAAAAACTGTAATACTTTTCTATCAGTAATTACAAATATTTTTTAATTATAATTATTATAATTGAAAAAATCTAAAAAATGTAATTATAATTTTTAAAAATAATAATAAAGGAAATAAATAGAATAAGCTTTTATTTTAAACTTTTGTTTAAAGTTTAATTTACTCTAAACTTAAACTTTTTATCTTTACCAACAATGTAAGTATGTTTACATATGTAAATGTGTATAAATATATA
Source organism: Caerostris extrusa (assembly GCA_021605095.1). Classification (NCBI taxonomy): domain Eukaryota; kingdom Metazoa; phylum Arthropoda; class Arachnida; order Araneae; family Araneidae; genus Caerostris; species Caerostris extrusa. The sequence goes on from BPLR01007217.1 coordinate 39,336, forward strand.
AATATATAAACAATGCTTAGTGTTTTTCCTTGTCGTTTAAATAAATTGTTTTATCAAAATTATTTTTTAATAAAAGCGTATGAAACGAACGCAAGATGCTGCATATTTAGAAATATGTTTATTGCTGTGCTCAAAAAGAAAGACCAATTATTTTTTTTTTTAAACTCTTTATTCTTCCAAATTTACTTCATCGCCTTCAACGTAATTCCCTCCGGACAAAATGCACTTATGCCAACTTTTTCCAATCCTCAATGCATGCTAAAAAAGTCATCGGCAGGGATGGCCTTCAAAACAAACGGCGATTCACGTTGAATACCTTCAATCGACTCAAAACGGTGTTCCCGGAGTGGTCTTTTGAGTTTAGGGTATAGCCAGAAGTCGCACAGTGAATACGGTGGTTGTGGAAAAATATGGGTTTCATTTTTAGCGAAAAAGTCACGAAGAATTTATGCAGTGTGGGCTGGCACAGTCAGTGTTTTCGGTACCAATCGAGATTTGACGCGTTTGAGGCCCAAAATGGATCATTTTTCAAATGGCCGATCATTTTGAAATTCCAACTCCATAAGCAAGGTCTCTAACTGTAGGTCGATGGTTTGCAAGAACCAAATCTTGAATTTTCTGGACGTGAGCTTCGTCAGTTGAGGTCGATGGTCGACCAGAGGGCTCTTCGTCTTCAACGCGTTCTCTGCTTTCTTTGAACTGTTTATACCACTTCTAAACATTTTTGTCCCATATAGTAATGCTCACCGAATGCCTTCTGCAACTATCTGTACGTTTCCGCAAAGAAAATTTACTGCAAGTCCTTTGCTAAATTAATTCAGACATTTCAAAATCGCCGGAATCAGTTTAGCATCTCACAAAAGCTAAGCGTAACTTAAAGCACTAATGAAGATTTTGACGTTAAATTTCACACAGATGTCAAGGACAATGCCAGCAATCTAAAGAAGAAATCAAAATTGAAATTTCATAATCTCCGAATTTTAAATTGAAAAATTGGTCTTACTTTTGGACACAGAAGTATTGACAAATAAACTAATTCATTCAATTATAGGAATTGAGGAAATATTCAACTTATTATTCATTTTTTCGTTCTATTATAGAATTCAAATATTCAACTTATTATTAATTTTTTCGTTCAATAAACGAATTCATACGATTCGAATTTATTTATCTCATAGATAATTAAATATTAATATTTTTAATGAATGCTTAATTATTTTAAATTTGTCGTTAACACTGAAAAAGAGTATTTCAGTGGAAATTAAACAAAATGACAATTTTGTTTATTATAATTCCCTCTTTTTTAGAACATTAGGTTTTTATTTTTAATTTTTATGTTTAATTATTATTGGAGTTACGTACTTTTTGTTTGAAATCAAAATTTATTGATTTAAATGTATTCCTTACAAAATTAAACAATACTGAAGTTGGGATTGAACATCATGTTTTTAAGTGTATAAAAGTTAGCAAATTATTTCAATTTTAAAATATTTAATAAGCTTGCAAATTAAGAAAATGTAAAGTATAAAACACATACTGCTTATGCTTTGTGTAATATCTTGCTTTGTGTCATGTTTTTTAAAAATGGGAATAAATAAAAATATAAAATATAAAAACTTAAATACGAAAGCAAGTTAACCTGTAGAAAGATATATGAATATGTTAAATGAAATATAATAACTATTTGAAGTCTTTGAACAGTATTTAATTAAATTTATTTCTATAAATTTCTGTTTAATGTATTTCATTCGTAACAAGTTTTGAGTTATAAAATTAATTTTGATAGAAGGTTTTGATTGTGAATAATTTTGAAGGATTTAATTTTAAAAAGATGTGTTAACTAGCAATATAATAACTGACAATTTTTTTTTCATTACAAAATTATTAAAATCTTTTTATAAAATTAACTGTGATAGAACCTTTTATTGTGAATAACTTTGAAGGATTTAACTTTAAAAGGTGTGGTAACTAACGATATCAGAACAGATAATTTTCTTTATTACAAAATCATTTAAAATAATTTAAGAATGTTGTTATATGTTCGTCAAAATAAGAAAATAGTTAGCGATATAAATGTTTAATGTCCTATATTATTCTTTGTTTCATAAAGTTCTATATTATGACGTCAGCAGAAACTTTTACGTAGTTAGATAATAAATTAATTTTATCAGTTAGCAAATAATTTATATTTAATTATTATTAAATTATTATTAGCTGAATGATAATGATAGCTGATAAATGCTTCATAAATTATAATTAATTTTGTTAGTTAGCAAATTATTATTAGTTAGCTAAAACAATTTTTATTAGTCAGCAAAAGTAAACGTAGCATATTTAGTGAATCGATATTTGTTTTTGAGATATTATATTTTATTCAAAATAGTTACCAACGAAGGGATTTCATGGGTGGCGAGGTTCACTAGTTCTAAGAAGTATTCGTGCTTAGTTAGCAAAATAAACGTCACATATCAAGAAAAAGAAAAGGACATGTAAATTTCTTTTTAACGATATTGCATTTTATCCAAAATATTTAACAACGAATGGACTTTTTGAATTGCTAGGTTCACTTGTTCTAAGAAGTAGTTATTCTTATTTTAGAATATTTTATATTATGAATTTCTCATCTTATTATGCCACTTAAAACTCGTACTTCGATAGTTCGTGCTTAGTTAGCAAAATAAAACGTCACATATCAAGAAAAGAAAAGGACATGTAAATTTCTTTTAATGATATTGCATTTCAGACAAAATGTTTAATAATATGAGGGGAATATTTTTAAGTGACAAGGTTCATTTGTTCAAAGAAGTAATTATTGTTATTTTCGAATCTATTATATTACGAATTTGTCGTCTTATGAGGTCACTTTTAAAACGCTTACTTCATTAGCGTAAAGCTTAATTAGCAAAATAAACGCAACATGCCAAGGATAATAAATGATATAGAAATTTCCTTTTAATGTTATCGCAGTGTATTAGTCAAACTATTTAAAAACGAAAGAAATTCTTGAGTGGCAAGTTTCACTAGTTTTAAGTTATTGTTAATTATCCTATTTGTTACAGTTCTATTGTTATTTTAGAATATTTTATGTAATGAATTTCTCATCTTAGGAGATCACTTGAAATTTTTACTTTATTAGTTCGTGCTTAGTTAGCAAAAGTAATCGCAATATGTCAGTGATAATAACTGATACAAAAAGGTCAATTCTTTTAGCGATATTGTATTTTTAACGAAAATATTTAACAAAGAGTGGGCTTTGGGTGACAATGTCCACTTGCACTAAAAAGTTGTTGTTATTTTCGTATGCTTTATATTACGAATTTCTCATCTTATAATGTCACTTAAAACCTTACCATGTTTAGTTAGTTCTTGTTTAGTTAGTTCTTCTTAGTTCTTCCTAGTTAGTTTTGTTCTTAGTCTTCTTAGTCTTCTCTTCTTCTTAGTTAGTCAGTTCTTTAGTTAGTCTTCGTGCTTACTTAGTTTGTGTTTAGTTAACTAAAGTAATCACAATATATCAAGGATATAGAGAGATCGATATTTCTTTTTAGTAATATTGTATTTTGGCCAAAATATGTAAACAAAAAAGGGACTTTAAGTGTGACAAGATTCTATGAAGTAGTGACTTATTCTATGAAGAAAGTTGTTATTTTCCAATGCTTTAAGTTACATTACGAATTTCTCATCTTATGGTATCACTCAAAACTCTTACTTCGTTAGTTTGTGCTTAGTTAGCAAAATAAACGCACATATCAAGGATAATAAATTATATAAAATTTCTTTTTAACGATATTGTATTTTAACCCAACTATTTAACAACGAGTGGATTTTTAAGTGGCAAATTCATTGTTTCTGAGAAATAATTTTGTTATTTTCGAATGTTTAAAATTATTAATTTCCCATCTTATGGCATTCTTAAAACTCCTACTCCGTTAATTCATATTTATCTAGCAAAATAAGAGCAACTTATCAAGAGTAATAAATTATATAGAATCTTCTTTTTAACAATATTGTATTTTAGCTAAACATTTATCAACCAGTACTTTTTTTTTGAACGGCAATGTTTACTCATCTTAAGAAGTTGCTGTTGTTATTTTCGATTGATTTATACCATTCTTTAATACTCTGAATCGTTGATCTTATGGAATCACTTAAAACTTCTACTTCATTAGCTTATGCTTAGTTAGCAAACGTAATCGCAATATATCAAGGATTATAAATGATATAGAAAAACCGATATTTCTTTTTAGCGATGCTGCATTTTAGGCAAATATTTAACTAACGAATGGTCTCTTTGACTGGAGAGTTCTTGTTATTTTCGAATGCTTTGTACCTTTTTTATAGAATTAATTTCTCATTTTATGATTTCAATAGATCGTGCTCAGTAAAAGTACGGCATCATATTCTGGAATGGAAAAAGAGCAATATCACTTTTTAGCGATATAAATTAACGACGAAGATAACTTTTTGAATAAAAACTTTCACTTGCTGTAAGAAGTTGTTATTGCAGTTGCTACGAGTAAAATGATTGAAACAAAGTCAATTGCTTCTGAATTCCAACCCAACTCCTTTCATAATTGCATTTTTTGAGGAAGTCATAAATTTGAACAATCATAATTCTGGGATTGTATAGGTGCTATACGATGACTTTGGCTTTCATCCGTCATGCCTGAAGACCTATTTTGGGAATACAAAAGAAATTCAAATTGTCGAATAATATTTAGTTGGCTGATAAAACTGACAAAAAAGTTTAACGTAATAGAGGGACGTTAATAATTCACACCAAAGATGACAAGAAAATCTAAATAATAACAACAGTTTGGCTTTCTTGTGAATTGCCATAGCTTTTCAACTGGACAAAATGCAATGAAATTTCAATGAATTATCAATTTAAATTTGATTTTCAAAGTAGTTTTGAAGATAACAAATATAAATAAAGTTGACAAATTGATTACAGGGCATTTATTAGGCGTTAATATTAAGATTTACTCAGTCTTTAATGATTATTCACTTTACAATCTGTTATTTTAGATATGATTTTTTCAAATTTTTTAAACTAAACATAGATGATTTAAATGCAAAGTGGGAAGCGTTGAAGTTAAAAAGCATTGATTTTAAATTTGATTTTTGAAAATATTTGATTTTCAAAAGTAATTAGTTAAAAAGCAGATTATTATAGCGTTATTATAAAGATTTACTCAATTTTTTATGATTATTCACTTTTGCAATATTTTTTTTTATACTGTGTTAAATAAAATACTAGGATGTTTTTAGTATGAACTACCGAACCATAATATTTAGGAAATATATAATGTAGTTTGACAATATAAACTGAAGCATAAATAAATAAGAAAAATCAACGTCCTTTCAAAATTTGCTATTAGCTCAGCATATTTGGCAAGTGCAGCACTTTACAAGAATTACACAATCACTCTCGTTATTTATTAGACATGGCTGAGTGGTTTTCTTTTTTTTTTTTCTACAACATAAAAGGAAGAAAAAAATATTCACAAAACATCCTTTCTAATAATGGAATATGATAAAAAAAAAGGGCAAGTTATTTTGGTGTTTCTGAGAAAAATAGCAAAAACATTCAAAACTTTCTTGGGAAAACGTATTGAATTGATATTATTTTTACTTTCCAAGAAGATATACTTTCGTTATAATCCGCAAATGGTTGCCAACTTTAAAAGCGACAAAGTACTTTTTTTTCATTTACAAGTGGTTCTTAACTTACGAAAGCCTTTTTGCTAATGACATTTTTGTTAATCCATTTTGAACGAACTTCAGAATTTTTTAGAAAATGGTTTGTTTAATATCTGTGTAAATATTTTTATGAATTGAATTTTATTTGCTTAAAGCTATTAAGAGGAGTTCTTGGGTGGTTTAAACAAAGTACTTTGGTTACGGAGCATCACATACTTTTAACTTGATGTTGGAGAAGCGTTGCTTTATGGGTCAATACCTATTGAAATTTTATGCCACACGTGTTATGTCTAGAAATATATAATTAATAAAAAATAAAAGAGAAAGGTAATAGTATAAATTAAGAGAGAGAGAAAATTTTTTTTTTGAAGACTTCAAAAATAAAATGTATAAATATTAAATGATAAGAAGCTATAACATTAGAAAGAAGCCCACCATCGGGTGGGTCTTGCAGTAATGGCACTTCAGATGAAGGAATGAGGGGGAAAACAACGGATTTACGTGTTACGCAGTCTTTTTCTATTTTTAAGCAAAGAAAAGCATACCTAGGAAGGAATTTAAAATCGAATTCAAAGTGTGAGGAAGATTATTGTAGACATTTTAAGTATAAATTTGCAAAGGGTTGGGAAGTTAAGCGATTTTCTAACATCCTGATTCCTGAAGTACCAAGGTGAGTGGATGATCATTCGAAGGATTTTTTGTTTCAAGTCTTTGAATTATTTCCAAGTTACTTTTTACTGCGAAGTCCCAAAGTGGACTTGCATAAGTAATCATGGGACGCATGTAAAATATGTAAATAAGCCTTTTGCTGGCGAGCGACAGGTTAGAGTTTCTGCAAATTAGAGAGGATAGGAGATGCGGATAGCTTTATTAAATTTATTTTTCGGAGGAAGCTATTAAGATGCATAAGTTTAAATAGCGAGTAACCCATAGTTTCTTGGCAACAGAAAAAAAAAACTTTTCAGATTTTTATGAATATTATTATTAGGAATATTTTAAGAAAATATATTGATAAAGAAAGTGGAAAGAAATCAAGAGAAATTCTCAATGGTGAGTGCAAAATATTGAAATGTGATTAATAATTATCGTTTTTAAATTGTAAAGGAAGAATTATTTTAAATATCTATGAGTAGATGTAGAAAAAAATTTGAGTATACAAAATAAATTTTAAGTTTGAGTAAAAGAACGTTTGAAACAAAAAAAAGAAGAAAAAAAAACAAAAAAAAAACACAACCAAATAAATTACAGTCGTCAGCCCATCAGTTGGCTAAAGTCTTTAACAATAAAAAAAGTTTAAAAAATAACTAATAAGAATTTTTTGTTATGATTTATTATGCAGCAGATAAAAATAATAAATTCGTGAAAAATTTATATTTCTAAATATAACAATCTTTAAGTATAAAGACCTATTGAGCTACGAATTAATTCTTTTCTGGCGACTATTAACCACAATTACGTTTATTTTTTAGGTTCGAATCAAGCCCAGCTCCATTCGCTATTCAGCTACGATGTGCATCTTAATTCTTTTGCCGACAAGTGATCACAGTTAGGTTTTTAATTTGTATCCCTTTTTTAAGTAAAATAAAAGGATAGACAAAACTTATCAAAAAAAATAAAATAAATAATAATAAAAAAAAAAAAAATAAAATACCAGAACCTTGGTTCTGAGAACGAACTTTTTGTGTGTGTGTTGGGGGGGTTACTGATGCTTTTATTACAGATTCATCATTAAGGCCCACACGTTCAGCAATCTTAATTTTTAAATCTTATACATTGTTTTTATGGCATCGACAACTGATCCTAATTGTACAGAATTTTTAATTTAAATTCTCTGTATTTTAATTTTAATTTTAATTTTGTAATTTTTTTTTTCTTACTTTTATTTATTTTTAGTATTTTTTATTTTTAGAGTACCATTTTTAATTTTTAGAAACTTTATTTTTACCACATACTAACCTTAAGCAGACAATTAAAAATCGTAAATTTTATATATGTATTAAGACGACGTGGTTAAGGGGTCTATCCTCATTAGCACTCTGTTATCGGTACGTATCATTTGCTTGTTCTTACTTTATGTATAGAGAGAATTAGGAATTTTTAAAATTATTTACAAGATTTGGCGATAAATGAGTCGAAAAACTTGATTTCGAAATGAGTAAACCGCCAACGATGTATTTACGTCGATTATGGACAGGTTAATACTTCCATGAGGAGTACAGATGTAGATAAAGGGTACCGACCCCTTAATTGCTGCCAGAGGGTATTCGTTCGAAATTGCAATGGCAATCAGTGGTTCAAAATGATCTGAAGTGATTGTTGTAATAGTAGGGATTCCATTATAATAAGGTCAATAAATTTTAGTGAGTTTTTGGTCGGATGAATATAAATGCCGAAAATTATTTATTTTTATATAAAATAAACAAATTTAGTGGGTTCATTGACAGATGAGTATAAATGCAGAAAATTATTTATTTTCATATATATATGTAATTAAATTTAGTGGGTTCAAAGACAGATGAGTATAAATGCAGGAAATTATTTATTTACATATATATATATATATATATATATATATATGTATGTATGTAATCAAATTTAGTGGGTTCATGGACAGATGAGTATAAATGCTGAAAAGTATTTATTTTCATATATATATATATATATATGAACACAAAAATTTTGTTAAATATATATATATAAAGCGGTCACTTTTGCTGCAGTTGTTCGCTTCTGAGGCATCACAATTCGCTTCAACACCCGTCGGTCTCTTTCACTGAGCTTCTCTTTTCGTCCACTCTTTTGCTTTGCCGAGCTTGCCTTGCCACGCTGTGTATGCTGTCATGACCCTAGACACCGTACCACTAGAAACGCCTAAAAGTTGGGATGTTTCGGTTACACTTGCACCAGCTAGACGGGTTCCTACAATTTGGCCTCTTTGAAAATTTGAAAGGTCCGACATTTGACGCATTTGAAATAAATGCGAGACTTACAGAACTTCAATAAGGAAACCACATATACCATATAAGGATACCAGAATATATGCATTTCTATTTTAAAAAAAACCTGGTAGCTATTATTATATTTTAATGCTTACGAAGCGCATTTAAAAATGTCACTTTTATTCACAGGTTTTTTCCATTATTTTGATAATATATATATATATATATATATATATATATATATATATATATATATATTATTATTATTATTACTAATATACATTTTAATACATAATTTTTTTAAATTTTAGTGTAAAATACTCTGATATTTATATTTTGATATTTTTAACAGCAATTATTATACGTTAGCATATGATATTATTATGCAGATAAACAAAACTATTATAAATTTATTATGATATAATTGTTAAAATAAAAGTGTGTACAAATTTTTCTTTATAGATATTGTTTTATGTTTATAGATATTGTCCAATTTTATTTACACGCTGTTTCAGACCAACACAGGGGAAAATGAAACAAGTATCCCTTTACACAGAAAGATAAAAGGTTTTTTCCTTAGAAAAGAATCAAGTATTGGAGGGTAAATAGAATGACATGTTTATGGAACGAAAATAATTGTTCACAAAGCCAGTCTTGCGTAGCTAATGAAGTTCAACAAAAAACAATTATTCTTCTCCAATAATTAATATTCGTGGAATAAAAGTAAGGGAATTATTACTCATTTTCTCATAAGGACATCATAAATTTCTTCAGTATCTATAGAAAACAATGAGGTAACAAGCATCAAAAGAAAAACATCAAACAATATTTTTGCGTATTGTCTTCAATAAAAATAATTTACGGGTTTTTTTCAAAAATATCTGAATCCTTGTCCGTTGTGTGACTTCACCACATCTAATTATCTACCAATTTGAGAAAGAAAATTATTATAATTTACCTCTTTAAGAATAATAATGAATTTTTCATTTTCCTCCTTGCAAACAAGTTTGCTTCTTGTATTTAACGTTTGATTAATACATTTATAATAATGTTTCACATTTAAATTGGAAAAAATTTGAGGAAGTTAAATTGGAGAAAGATTCGTTTGGATGTTGCAAAATTATTTTCAGCTTTGGTTACTTCCTTTGTAAATTGTGTTGTTTGTTGTTGTTTCTTATCCCACTTGGCTGGCCAAGCCCACGAGCCCATACGTACTCATGATTAAAGGGGAAGAAGGCAGCTTCTGTTGGGATGGAGCACCCATAGGTAGAAGTCTGACTTTGGCTCCGTGACGCTGTTACAGTCATAGGAGACCGGGACCTACGGCTTAAATTGGATTCCGAACCGGCTGACAAACATCCATGTCACCGCCGAGACTCGAACCCGAAACTTGTGAACACTCGGCCATTCAGGTCCCAAATTTGTGAATGCCAACGGCACGCGGTGTTCCCAGGTGGTCATCCACCCAAGTACTGACCGCGCCCAATGATGCTTGACTTCGGTGATCTAACGAGAACCGGTATATTCAGCATGGTATGGCCGTTGGCATAAAATTGTAGTTAAATTATACTGATATGCTACATTTTAAGCTTTATTTTGCTTCGGAAGATTTTTGTTTTTAAAGTTGCAGAAAAAAAAAGTAAAATAATAAAATTTTTATTCACTTTTGAAGAACGATGAATAAATACAGGGTGTTTATAATTAAAATCCCGCTTTCAAAATGCTGTAAAAAAGAACCATCGATCACAACGAATTCAAATTTTAACTGAATATACTTGAAGAAGTTGGGAACGGTACGGCATCAAAAAAATTGTTTCCGCCGATTTTTCTAATCCAATTGCCTTGGTGGATGGGCTTTTCACTAACAGTGTCACAACTGTTGAATGACTTGGAAGTCATTTTTTTACCGTCAAAAAACCGAAACAGTCAAGCACTTTGACAGTTGGTTTAATGTTCAACTCATGCCAAATACGTTGTCATTTTGATTCAAAATATCACTGAAGCCGAATTCACTTTCTTTATGCCGCTTACAGAGCCATCTATTTATACACATTGAAACTTTTTTTTTGATGCCGTACCGTTTTTGTCGTTCTTCAAGTATCTTCAGTGCAAATCTGAACATATTCTGACGAATGTTTCTTTTTTACAGCATCTTGAAAGTGGAACTCAATCCTAAATATATTTAGCGCATATATTTAGGATTGAGTCCATATTGTATTTAGAATTGTTCCATATTGAATAGCTGTATTTTAATGCTTCTAAAACGGAATGTGAAGCTTAACTCTAAAAATTACCCGTTAATTTTTAAAGTCTTAAAATTTGATTCATTAAAATAACAGGTTCTAGATATTATATGTCGAATTTTTAATTTAATGATAACGGCTCAATTTCATATGTATCGCAAACTTTCTATTGCGTAAAATAGAATTAAAACTAAATTTAGTATAAAATATGAAACATTTATAACTCATTAACTACGAAGTCTTATAATTTTTACAAGTAATAAACTATGAGAGAATGATGCTAACAAATATTTTTTTATTTCCTGAATTTTCGAAGTCGAGATATTTTATGAATTGAAGTATTTTAATTCTTCCAAGTTCTAATATATTGATTATGACCAATTTAAATTATTTATTATTAAGTAACATATTTTAATTAATGTTATCGTTAGTTTGAATAGTAAAAACTATAAGCAATCAAAAATAAGTGAGATAATTATTAATTTGATCATTTCTTTCTATGAAAAAAATTTTTAGATATAAGGTATTTAATTTTTTTTTTACAAATAGCTCTTTTGAAGACTCGAGGTAAAGTGATAGTAATTACTTTTATGAATTTATTAGATGTAATTAAATATTAAAAAAAAAAAGAAAAATTATTTCCATTACTTTTTTTAATAGTTATTTTACCAGAAATTTGTTGCCATTTATAAATATCTTTTTATGTTAATATGCTAAATTGTATAGTTAAAAACTAAAATGTTGTATTACTAATGCAAAATCACAATTTTTAATCATCTTATAACTAAAATAAAAATATTATATAACAAAAATTCTAAAACTTAAATTGAATTATATTGTAATACGGAGCAATACATGTAACAATTAAAAAATATTACTGGAAACTTTTGAATATCAAAAGCGTATAGGAGTTTTTGCTTTATTCAAATAAATACTAAGAATTCTTTAAAAGTTAAGCAGTTTTTATTACAGCTCAAACATTCTAAACCATTTCATTCTTTCTTTTTTCTAATCGTTTGGCATTCTTTCTTTTTCTTTTCTTTTTCCCTTCTTTTCCGTAATCGTTTGGTACTCCTTTATTTTTGTTCTTTTCCGTAATCGTATGGCATTTTAAAAAATAATTCTGATGATACCGTTTGTTGATTTATTACTAATATAAAATACTAAAATAATAATTATTCGAATAAACAATGCACGTAAAAAAATGTATTTTCAATTTTGAAATCGCTCTATTAAAAATAACGAACATTTTAACGGCGTAATGAATGAAAAGAAATGGAACTGTTTCGAACAATTTAGGAAGATTAACATGAAATTTTTGAATCGTAATTAGTTTTATTATTTTATTAGATGCAATTAAATATTTAAAAAATCAGATATTCTTTCCAATGCTTTTATTTATATTATTTTAACAGAAAATTGTTGCTATACGTAAATATCTTTTCACATTAATACTAACAATTGCATAGATAAAAATTAAAATGTTGTGTTACTAATACAAAATTACAATTTTAATCATATAACTAATATAAAATATTATACAACGAAAATTCTAAATATTTCTTAAGTTGAATTATATTGTAAAACAATCTAAATTTATTTAAAAATACTAATTAAATTTCTAATCCATATAAGAATCTAAAAAATGACTGAAAACTTTTAAATATCTAGAAAGTAAAGGAATTTTTTCAAATAAATACTAAGAATTCTCAAGTATTAAGAATATTTATACCGCCCAAAAATTTTAAATCATTTCATAATCGTTTGATATTCTTTTTCTTTTTTTTTTTTTTTTAATCGTTTTTGCCATTCTGTTTTTTTGTAATCGTTTGGCATTCCTTTGTTTTTTTGTTCTTTTTAGTAATCGTTTGCATTTTAAGAAGAATTCTTGATGATTAAGATTTTTTTATTTATTACTAATGTAAAATAATAATTATCGGAAGCATCAAAGCACATAAAAAATGCATTTACAATTTTTGAAATAGCTCTATTAGAACTTAACGAACATTCTAACGGCGTAATGGATGAAAAGAAATAGAACGGTTTCGTACAATTTAGGGCGATTGACATGAAATCGTTGAATCGTAATTAGTTTTATGATTTTATTAGATGCAATTAAATATTAAAAAAAATCAGAAATTATTTCTATTATTTTTATTAATAGTTATTTTACCAGAAATTTGCTGCTATATATAAATATCTTTTCACATTAATGCTAACAACTGCATAGATAAAAATTAAAATGTTGTGTTACTAATACAAAATCACAATTTTTAATCGTGTTATAACTAAAATGAAAAAAATATATACTACGAAAATTCTAAAACTTAAATTGCATTTATTATATTATAAACACAATCTAAATTTATTTAAAAATATTAATAAAAATTCTAATGCATGTAGCAATTAAAAAAATGACTGAAAAGTTTTGAATATCAAGTACTTAAAGGAATTTTTGCAAATGAATATAAAGAATTCTTAAATGTTAATAATTATTTAATACCGCCCAAAAATTCTAAGCCACTTTACAATCGTTTAGCAATTTGATTTTTGTTCTTTTTGGACTTTTCCGTAATCGTTTGGTATTTTTAAAAGAATTCTGACAATTAAATATGTTGATTTTTTTTACTAATATAAAATAATAATTATTAGAATAAACAATACACATAAAAATTATATTTAAACTTCTTAAAATAGCTCTATTAGAACTTAACGAACGTTTTAACGGACGAAAAGAAATGGAACGGTTTCGAACAATTTAGGAAGATTGACGTGAAATCGTTGATGCTGTTGGCAGCAATGAAGAGGAGTCAATTCTTAAACACTTGGAGGTCAATGTCATCCTCCTTTTATCCACTTTGCGCTTCAGAAAAGCGAATGTTGTTTTTAAATGTAGCCAAAAAAAGGCCTCCACAAAATTGAGAACAAATTCAAGGTGAAGGCTGTTTAATGGATGGCGAAAAGCGGAGAAACTTGTGCAATTTCGAATAAATTATTTTGTTTAAAAGATATGCTGAATTATGATGAATAGATCTTGCCATAAATTAGATATTTTTATACTTAGTGGAAATAATATCATACTTATGACTTATTTCAATGATGGAATTGGATAATTATAGTTGCAATAATTTAATGATGAAGGACTAAAATAGCCGCTGCATGTAACAAGTAATGTGTTTTATGCTTATTATGGCATTAGAATAATGAAAGAAAGAATTAATCTGAGCAGCCATGAAGGTTCGTTTGATATGAAATGACGACTTGATGTACGTTAATTGAATTTGCTTGCCCAAAAAAACCATGCGTTCGTAATAAAGGAAGGGCCGATGTTAACGGAATTTTGGAAAAAAATTTAGGCATTTTTGGAATAAAATTTTGAACTTTTTGCGCACCTGTAATATAATAATTAAACTTATTTAATGTATTTAATATAATATAATTATATAATATAATAATATAATTAATATAAATATTAAATATATTTTACGAAAATAAATTTTAAATGTACACTAAAGGAAGACTGTCATTTGTGTTGTGATTTTTTTTTCACTTTGTATACATAGTTATAGTGCATCGACAATTGTCAAATTTATGAACAAAAATATTTTTTTGGTAAATATGGAATTGAAATTTTTATAAATTCACTAACTTCTATGAATTAAAGCTAAGTATTAGAATATGCAATAATAATAATAGCGAAAAGTGTATTTTTTAACAATTGTTCACCTTCAAAGTAGGCGCACGTACATCATTGACCCATAATGGAATTAAAATTATTTTGTTTTTAGAAATAAAGTTTTATTTATGGCCTTATGAAATAAGAAAATTATATGAAATTAAATAATATTTTATTTATGTCCTAACAACTGCCACCCATGTTACTTTTAGAAATGAACAGATTAAAAGCATAATACATTCTTTTGCTTATATATTAATTTTAAATCAAGAAGCGTTTTTATGAAAGATTTATGCATATTATTACGGCTCCACAATAAGTCGCCAACGGATGACGCCAAATAGGTGGAACATCTAGTAACTACCATCATGTAAATTTTATTAATCAGGTAGAAATCACCTTTTTGAAAGCGATTTTTATTGCGATAAATTATAATAAGTAAGGAAAATTATATGAAATTAAATAATATATTTTTAAGTTCTAACCACTGCAACCCATATAACTTTTAGAAATAAATTGATTAAAATCATAATTTATTATTTTTGCTTATCTATTAATTTTAAATTAGGAAATTTTTTTATAAAAATGTATAAATTATTACGGTTCCACATTAATTTGGCAACTGATGACTCCATATAGGTGATTGATCTAGCAACTGCCATCATAAACCTAGCAAGATCCTCTTGGTGCCATTAAAATTTAATTCAGATAGAAATTGCGTGTAAATTTTATTAATTAGATAGAAATCACCTATTTGAAAGCAATATTTAATAATAAATAAATTATATTAAGCAAGGAAAATTATATGAAGTTAAATAATTTTTTATTTATGTCCTAACCACTGACACCCATATTACTCTTAGAAATTGATTAAAATCATAATATATTATTTTGGTTATAGATTAATTTTAAATCAGGAAGAATTTTTATGAAAGATTTATGTATATTATTACGTCATCTTTATTATTACAGCTTCACAATATAGTGAGTCGCCAACAATTACGCCAAATAGGTTGTATACCTAGAAAGATCCCCTTGACGCCATTTAAAATTAATTTAGATAGAAATTGAGTATAAATTTTATTAATTAGATAGAAATCACCTATTTGTAATCAATATTTAATAATACTTAAATTATATTAAGTAAGGAAAATTATATGAAATTAAATTATATTTTATTTATGTCCTCACCTTTATGTTACAGCCACCCATATTACTTTTAGAAATAAACTGATTATAATTATTACGGCTCCACAATAAGTCGCCAACGGATGACGCCAAATGTTTGGTAGACCTTGCAACTGTCATCCATAATTGGTTTCCTGAAAATAAATTTTGGCGGACCTCTTTGGGCCGCGTAAACTTATTTCAGAATGAAATTTCTTTTATTAGATAGAAATCACCTATTTGAAAGCAATATTTAATAATGAATAAATTATATTTATTACAATAAATAATATTAAGTAAGTAAAATTATATGAAATTAAGTTATTTATTTTTTAACCACTATCACACATGTTACTTTTTAGAAATAAACTGATTAAAATTATACTATTTTATTTTGCTGATATATTAAATTTAAAGTTTTATGTATATTATTTATGGCTCCACAATAAGTCGCCAACGGATGACGCCAAATGGATGGCAGACCTAGTAACTGTCAACCATAATTGGCTTCACGAGAAGAACTTTTGGCGGTCCTCTTGGCGCAATTTAAACAAATTTTATATAGAAATTTCCTGTAAATTTTATTAATTAGAAAGAAATTACTTATTTGAAAGCAATATTTAGTAATAAATAAGTAATATTTATTACTTTTATATTTTAGTTAAAAGTAAATTTGTTTCTGGTGCGTACAATATACTATATCTCTCAGGACTTGTTTTTGCTTAATAAATCTGGTTTGTTAAGTAAAAGGTGGATGTCTTTTACTGATAATAAATTACCTTGGGTGTCTAGAATGTTGACAATATCAGAGACGTGATTGGTAATTAATCAACCACGTAACTTCTTCCTCATTAATCTACTGTAGGGTGCACTTTTTTACAGAAACTGTCCCATTTTATTTGTGGTCTGCTATCAATTCATCACTATTCAGTATTTACTCAATATTTATTCTTTTCTTTCAAACATGTTGTCTGGAATATAATATTTAAAAATGAGTTAGTCTTTTATACAATAGTTTTTTTTTTTTTTCCTAAATATATTTCTTAGAAATCTTCTATGAATTAAGTATGAATAGCACAGCTAAAAAAATTTATTATTAATTATTATTAAAAATTTATTATTTCTTTTTAAATTATTTTAAATCTTATGAGAAAAAAATTAGATGTATACAGGATTTAAAAACTATAAAATTATTTTTAAAATTGGATAGATTTTACACTATTTTAAAAAAGCATGAATACACGCAATCGTTCAAAATTGTAAATCGTATTTACAATTAATACATTTTAGCATTGTATAGAGTTTTTAGTAAAAGTTTCCTTTAAAATTTCTTTTTTAATATGCTCATTAAACTAACAGTCCTTTTACTATAATATTTTTTTTACCTTTACTGTTTTTCAAATTAATTGAATGGTTAAATTAGTAAGTGATTTCAAATAAAACAAAACACCTTTTATGCTGGGTGATTAAAATTAAAGTCCCACTTTCAAAATGCTGTAAAAAAAAAGAATCACTCGTCACAATGAGCTCAAATTTGAACTGAAGATACTTGAAAAGAGGGAAACGGCACGACATCAAAAACTGTTTCAAAAAGTTCACCGACTTTTCCCATTCAATTTGGTATGACCTTGCCGTGGTGCATCGGCTTTCCAATAACAGTGTCACAACTGTTGAATGACTTGGAAGTCATTTTTTCCGTCAAAAAACCGAAATAATCCGGCCCATTGAACACTATAGTTGTTTTAATATGCAACTCAGCTCTAGGCCCAGTGATGGGATGTGGTGGGTGTAGTAGTAGTAATCCACATTAAATTGCAGGTTCCGATCTAATTAGCCTAAAGTGTGCACAGAATGACCATAGAGCGACAAACCAAACGTAAACGTTTCAATCATGTGCATATTTCACGTGTTTACAATTATCTGAAGTTGGGTATGCAAAATAAATATTCGCCAAAAATTTCATTACTCTAAAAACTAAAAATCAAATTCAAACATTGAATATTAAATTTATTAAATAGTGTGCATTGATAAAACTCAGCGCAAAAGAAAAATTGATAATTTTACGTCATATGTATTTATCACGCGTGCTTTCGTGTATTATTTCTTTATGCCGCTTACAGCGTCATCTATTAATACACTTTGTAACATTTTTTGATGTCGTACCGTTTCCTTCTTCAAGTGTCTTCAGTTCAAATTTTAACTCATTGTGACAAGTGATTCTTTTTTTTTACAGTGGGACTTAATTATAATCACCCTGTATATTCCGCTGATTATAAGGTGAAAATTATGACATCTTCTGACTGCTTTTCACCTTCACATTTCATGGTAAATAATGAGAAACATGAGCTGTCTATCGTATAAAACATTCGATAAAAATGCGAAGTATTTTTATCTAAACGAAATCTAATTGTTCAAGGGGAGAAGAACACATCAATGAAAAATATTTACAGATATATACAATTGATCCGAATCACTGCGATATTATGTTAATGATCTGAAGAACTCTATTCTCCACAAAGGATTAATATTAAATGGACCATTTCTATGGAAAAAAATTGAGATAAATATGATTAATAATAAACGAAGATGTGATGGCCGAGTTCTATCTTAATCTAAAATGATTTATGATGCAGGTAATACGTTCGCGAAATGCCTTAAGGATAAAAGGTCCTTCGCAGCTTCGGTTTTAAAGGGAAAGTGAGGGAAGTTTAGTAAACTTTTCTTTGCAAGAAATGCTTTTTAAAGATCATTTTTTTTTTACTGGGAGAACAAGAAGTGTTAACACTTTTTATGAAAAAAATTATACAAGTACTTCATCAAAAATGTTTTCACTCAATTACGAACAAATTTAAATATATTTATGTCTTTAATGGATTATGGTATCCATGGGTTATAGTATCTATTATGCTATCCATGGATTATGGCATCTATTATGGTACAATTGATTTAATGTGCAATTCATGTCAGATACAGTGTAATTTCGATTCAAACTATCACTGGCAGCCGAATTCCCTTTCTTTATACCGCTTGCAGCGTCATCTATTAATACACTCTTGTTTGATGTTTTACCATTTGCTTCTTCTTCAAGTATCTTCAGTTCAAATTTGAAATCATTGTGACGGGTGGTTCTTTTTTTTACAGCATTTTGAAAGTGGGATAATCATGCATATTCCGCTGATTATAGGGTGAAAATTATGACATTCGCTTTCCACCTTCACATTTCATAGTAAATAAGGAAAATCATGAGCTGATTGTCGTATAAAATATCTGATAAAATTGCAAAAAGTATTTTATTGAAAAGAAATTCGTCATTGATTAAGAATTTGAAGATAAATTTCATTTAGATGAAAAATCTAAATGAAATTTATCTCAATGGAATCTAAATGACGAAAAATCTAAATGAAATTTATCTAAATCAAATCTAAATGAAATCTAATTGTTCAATTGAGAGAAGAATACATCGATAAAATAATAACGTAACATAATAATACAAATAACATAAAATTATACAACTGATCTGAATCACTACAAAATTATGTTAATAGTCTACAGAATTCTATTCACCACAAAGGATTAATCTTCAATGGACTATTTCTGTGAAAAATTGAGATAAATATGATTAATAATAAAAGAAGATGCGATGGCCGAGTTCCATCTTAATCTAAAATGATTTATGATGCCAGGTAAGACGTTCGCGGACTGCCTTAAGGATAAAAGGACCTTCGCAACTTCGGTTTTAAAGGAAAATGAGGAATGTTTAGTATGCTTTATCTTGCAAGAAATGCTTTAAAAGATCCTTTTTCTTTTACTAGGATTTTCGTATGAAGAACAAGATATGTTAAAATTTTTTTATTAAAAAAATCTTTTAAATATTTCAACAAAAATTTTTAAGAATTAAGAAGAAATTTAAATATGAATTATCAGCTTTTAATGGATTATGGTACCCGTTAAATATGCGACGTATGTGATGAAACGTATGTAATTCAATTTAATAAATCTCTTTATCGGTAACATTGTTAACATAAAGAACATCAAGGTGATTTATTCGCTGATCATTAATGGTGGCAGTGCTATTCTCTGCTTTTGATTAATCATGTCCTCATCTTTGGTCGATGCACGATGCATTTAACATAACCCTGGATACCTTGTAAATCACTTGTTGTCACTCCCTAAACAGCTTTCTATGAAGTTTTGTTAAACTTATCGAACAATAATACAGAGCCTGATTAGTTTCAAGTCGATATTAATCTGTTTGATATTAGTTGTTGTTTAATATATAATATATATATATACTGCTGTGTAAACAACTCTGTATCCAAAAGTAAGACCCATTTTCAATTTAAAATTCCCGGCCTTATGAAATTTCATTTTTTTTCTTTTTTAGATTGCTGGCACTGTCCTTGACATCTGTGTGAAATTTCACGTCAAAATATTCATTGAATAACGCTTGGCTTTGTGAGACGACAAAATTGATTCCGGCGATTATTGAAATGTCTGAATTAATTGTGCAAAGAACTTGCATTACATTTTATTTGTGGAAACGTATAGAATGTTGCAGAAATCATTCGGGAGCTTCCTATATCGGAAATAAATGTTTAGAAGGGGTATATAAACAGTTCAAAAATGGCGCAGAACGCGTTGATGACGAAGAGCCCTCTGATCAACCATCAACGTCAACCGACGAAGCTGACGTCCAAAAATTAAAGATTTGGTGCTTGCAAACCGTCGATTTAAAATTAGAGACCTTGCTGATGATATTAGAATTTCAAAAGGATTTAAAAGATGTTTTGTGCCTCAAACGCGTCAAATCTCGATTGGTACCGATAACACTGAATGCGCCAGCTCACACTGCATTGATTCTTAGTGACTTTTTCAGCAAAAAAATGAAACCATATCATTCCACAACCACCGTATTCACACCGTGTGACTTTTGGCTTTTCCCTAAATTTAAAGACCAATCCGGGGACACTGTTTTGAGTTGATTGAAGGGATTCAACGTGAATCGCGCCTGATTTGTAGGCCATCGCTGCCGATGACTTTTCAGCATACATTGAGGAATTGGAAAAAGTTGGCATAAGTGCATTGTGTACGGAGGGGGAGTACTTTGAAGGCGATGAAATAAATTTGAAAAAATAAATAAGAATTTTTGAAATAAAAAATAATTGGTCTTACTTTTTGGTCACAGTAGTAATATATATATATATATATATATATATATATATATATATATATATGTGTGTGTTTATATATGTTATATATGAATTAAATATAATACATATGCAATATAATTGCCCCTGTACATACATATATCCTTACAGGGTGTCTTAATAATAATTAACAGAATAATTGTATTTAATTCATATTTATGACAATTGCCTAAAAATATAAATAATTCAACATTTTTATTTATTTTAATTATGTGCATTTATTTCTTGTTGGCAATTTTCTATCTGTTTAAAGGTAAGCACTGAAGGCTTTTGAACTTGCTTTATAGAAAAATGTAGTGTTAGCCTAGATTAATTTGAGGGTTATATATATATACATGAACCTGATGGCCGCGTGGCTAGTAGCTCGGGACCACAGGTTTCGATTAAGGTAATAGGATCGTGGGGCTTTGTGGGGGTAGTGTTACTCGCGTCCGTAGAATATTTTCAAGCTACACGTGGCCCCTAGGTAGTGCTAAATTATTAACAGCGGTGCAGCCCTTGCTTATAGTAGCAAGATTAAGATTAATGATATATATATATATATTAGTGTCATTTTGTAATAAATTTCATTTAATTGTTTTTTCATTTATCTTTGTGAAATATTGTTGAAATTATAAGTAGACTTTATTCACACCCTGTATACCTTGAAAAACACGCTGGTTGACGCTAAACGAAAGAAATGGCCTCTCGAGAGAACCTTTAGAGGTTAACTGTCCCACATTTGTGTGTTGTTCAAGAGAAAACCCGAAATCTCACACTATTCAGACCTGATTACTCATATGAGACGTCTTACACACGTTGTCTTAATCGTCATGAAATTTCCTCGTTTCTAAAACCAGGCACTGCAACTGAGGCCCCCCAATGGATTCGAACCTGAACCCCTCTACCCACTGAACCAGAAGTCGGGACATCTGTTATCGATACTGTACTGCACTGAAAAGTTCCATTATTTGCTCTTAAGTATGGTGATAAAAAACAGCAATAACTTATTTAACTCATTGTTCGGATATTATTAACTATTTAAATGGGTTTCAATAATGTTTGATTTGACAAGGACGATATTTTTGTATACTTCACTACAATTCGCAAAATTTATTCCCTAAGTTTACGTAAAAGGAAAAAAAGCAGATTTAACAATCAACAGCATACTAAACTGTGGTTTATTTGCAACACAACTGCCGATATCTCACAGTTCTGCGAAAGAGCTGTCATTAACTATTCTCAGAAACGCCACCGTTGTTAAAGAGTTATCGTCCAAGTAGTGTCGTTCCGTGTCATAATGGGCTTTTGAACAAGTTGTTATTTGCCCATTTCAATCATTGGGAGGATCGTTAGCGATTCCATGCCTTCCTCTTGAGGTTCGTTTGCAATCATTTGAATGGGTCGTAACTCACTTTCTTTGAAACAAGCATCCGTCCTTAAAATGATTTGATTCCCAATGGACATTTATGACGCCAAATGCTCTCTGTGCGCCAAATGTTCTCCTAATATTTTACACAAATGTGGAACACATTTTAATAAATTAGGAAGAACGCAAGATTTATTTGTGAAGGACGTTAAGTCGTAGTGTTGGGTCGTTATCGATACATAGTTAATGGCCGGGTACTTTACCTCAAATTCACACTTTACTGAAACAACATATTTGAAGTACCACAATTTCTTGCAAATTATGTATTACAAGACTTCAAAATTTTCAACTTTTAAATTGCATAAAAAATAGTACACAGCAACTTACAATAAAAGTTGCTGTGGTGCTGATTTTTATAGAATTCTTTTTCCGGACGTTTCATAAGAAATGAAATAAACATCACAGTTGTTGTTTTTCTTATACCACTTGGACGACAACAATATATAGACTAAGACCATGAACACGTGTGTTGTCAGGGAAGTTGGGCAGCTTCTTTGTGATGGAACATGTGTCTAAGTCTGACTTGGCTCTGTGTCACTGAAGGAGGGCAGTGCCTTCCGGAAGGACTTTTACGGGGAACTACCTGCCTTTGCGTATTGAATGGGTGAAAATAAAACGGAAAACTCCCATACGTTAGTTCGATTCCCGAGGCATGATATTGAACATCAAAAAATACCATTGAGACTCCTCGTTTTTGAAAACATTGCCTACAATAAATCAACCAGCGGACTGAATTTGAGCTCTAATCCTCACCAGCTAAGCACGTTATCACTGAGCCACGAGTCGACCACATTACACTTGTAGACGATAGAAAAGAGAAGAACTGGTTGATGTAAGGAAAGACATTGCCTCGTCAACAGATCAGCTACAGGTTAACTGTCAAACATTTGTATGTCATAATCACCATGGAGTTTACTCATTTCTGAAATCCGGCACTGCAACTGTACTCCCCCAATGAGTTCGAACCTGACCCTTTCTGCCCAACGAAACATAAGTCGGGACATCTGATACTGATACTGTACTGCACTGAAAAATTTCATTATTTGCTCTTAAGTAAGGTGAAAAAGATAGCAATGAATTATTTAACTCATTTTTAGGTAATTGTTAATTATTTAAAATGGTTTCAATAATGTTTGAATTGACAATGACGATAGCCATACTTCGTAAAATTTATTCCGTAAGTTTATGTAAAAGAAAAAAACAGATTTAACAATCAACAGCAGACTAAACTGTGGTTTATTTGCACACAACTGCAAATATCTCACAGTTCTGCGAAAGAGCTGTCGTTAACTACTCTCAGAAACGGCGTTGTTTAAAGAGGAGTTATCGTCCAAGTAGGGTAGTTCCGTGTCATAATGGGCTTTCGAACAAGTTGTTATTTGCTCATTTCAATGATTGGGAGGATTGTTAGCGATTCCATGCCTTCCTCTTGAGGTTCGTTTGAATGGGAATCTGAATGGGTCGTAACTCACTTCTCTGAAACAAGCATCCGTCCTTAAAATGATTTGATTCCCAAAGAAGCACTTACCACGGATTCGGCGGACATTTACGACGCCAAATGCTCTTTGTGCGCCAAATGTTCTGCTAATAATTTTACACAAGTGTGGAACACATTTTAATAAAATAGGAAGAATGTGAGATTTATTCCTAAAGGACGTTAAGTCTTAGTTTGACCGTTATCGATACATAGTTAATACGTGGGTATTGTACCTCAAATTCTGAAACCACTCTTACCACTCTTTACTGAAACTATGCATTTGAAGTCCATAATTTCTTGTCTATAATCTGCAAATTAAGTGCTAAATGACCTCAGAATTTCAACGTGATTATTATAGGGTACTGTATACGATTTTGAGACATTTTTCTCGGACGTTTTATAAAAATCAAAGAAACATTACAGTTGTTGTTTTTCTTAACACACTTGGTCGATAGCAATATCTAGAACAAGTTCATGAACCCGTGTGTTCTCATGAGGGACAACTCCTGATGTGTTGGAACACCCGTAGGTAAAAGTCTAATTTGGCTTCGAGCTGCTGAAGAAGGAGGGCATTGCCCTTCGTGAGGGCGTTTAGGTGGAACTACCCCACATTTAAGTATCGTATGGGAGCAATGAAACGGAAAACTCCCATCAGGTAGTCCGACCCACGAGGTATGAAACTAAGCATCACAAACTCCATTCAGCCCCTCGTTTTTGGAAACAATGTCTAGAACAAATCGACCAGCCGACTGAATCCCAGCCCTAATCCTGACCAACAACGCACATTATCACTGAGCCACGAGTCGGCCACATTACACTTGTAGACGATAGAAAAGAGCAGAACTGGTTGACGCTAAAGGAGAAAGCATTGCCTCTCGGGAGAACTTACAGTGGTTAACTGTCCCGCATTAGTGTCTCCTATAATAGAAAACTCGAATTCTCACACTAGACAAGCTTGATTACTCATATGAGACGTCTTGCACATGTTCTGATAATCCATGGATTTTCCTCGTTTCTGAAATCGAGAACTGTAATTTTGGCTCCCAATGGGTTTCTGGAAATTGAGAACCGGAGCCTTCTACCCACTGAATCACAAGTTGGTACATCTGGCACTGATACTGTGCTGCACTAAAAAAATTTCATTATTTGCTGTTAGTATGGTGAAAATAATAGCAATGAATTATTTAACTCATTGTTCTGGTGTTGTTAATTATTTAAATCGGTTTCAATAATGTTTGAATTGATAATTATGATAGTCATGTATTAGTACTTTTTACTACACTTAGCAAAAATTTATTCCGTAAGTTTACATAAAAGAAAGAAAAAAGATTTAACAATCACCAGCAGACTAAACTGTGGTTTATTTGCAACACAACTGCCAATATCTCACAGTTTTGGGAAAGAGCTATCGTTAACTATTCTCAGAAACGGCGTTGTTTAAGGAGGAGTTATCGTCCAAGTAGGGTCGTTCCGTGTCATAATGGGCTCTTGAACAAGTTGTTATTCGCCCATTTCAATGATTGGGAGGATCGTTAGCGATTCCATGCCTTCCTCTTGAGGTTCGTTTGCAATCATTTGAATGGCTCGTAACTCACTTTCTTTGAAACAACCATCCGTCCCTAAAATGATTTGATTCCCAATGAAGCACTTACCACAGATTCAGCGGACATTTATGACGCCAAATGCTCTCTGAGCGCCAAATGCTCTCTGAGCGCCAAATGTCCTCTTAATGAATTTACACAAGTGTGGAACTCATTTTAACAACTTAGGAAGAACGAAAGATTTATTTCTAAAAAGGATGTTAAGTCTTAGTGTTGGGTCGTTATCGATACATAGTTAATGCCCAAGTACTTTACTTCAAATTTACTCTTTACTAAAACAACACATTTGTAGTACCCCAATTGTAATCTGCAAATTATGGACTGGAAGACTTCAGCATTTCAACTTGATTATTATAAGGTGTTGTGTCTTTTCGTAAGAAATCATCAAAGAAATATAGTTATTGTTGATGTTTCTTATCTCACTTGGTTGAAAACAATATCTAGACCAAATACATGAATCCATGTGATCTCATGGAAGAAGGCAAGTGGAAGAGGGCAGCTTCTGTTGTGATGGAACACCCGTAGCTAGAAGTCTAACTTGGCTCCATGTGTCTAAAGAAAGAGGACAGTGCCTTCTGGGATGCGTTTTAGGGGGAGGGACTACCCCGCATTTGCATATCATATGTGAGAAAATCTGGAAAACTCCCATCAGGTAGTCCGACTCACGAGGCAAGATGGTGAACATCAAAATTGCCATCGAGCCGCCAGTGGACTGAACCTCAGCCCTCATGCTCACGAGCGCTGTGCATGTTGTCACGAATAAGGCAAATTATAGTTGTAGACAATAGAAATGAGCAGAACTTTCACAAAATTAGATAAAATGCAATACGTATTGTAATCAATATATTATCCTATGTCGTCCTATATCTATCATATCTAATATAGGTTATACGTGACATACATTAGTGAAAAGTACGAGGTTAATAAATGCATATGAAAATAATCTGGTAAATATTTTTAGAGTATAGTTATAAAAAGTTCAATTAAATGATTATCAATCAATGATGATTCATTGATTTGTTTGAATTTAGAAAATATCCTGCTTTTTTTTAAAACTATTTACAAAACATAACATTTATTTTTGAATTTAAAATTTCACTTAATTCATGAGATGCCTATTTCCATTCAATTTAAAAATTAATTAAATATACATTAAAATTTAATACTACCACTTTTACTACATAAGTCTGGTATGACGAGTGGAAAATTGCTCTTAACATTAACAAAACAGTAACAGTCTTCTTCAGCAAGAATTAAAAATATAAAAAACAGCCGTCTACATCAAAACAATTTATGTCTTGGAAATCAGAAACAAAATATCTTGGAATTTATTTTCATAAACATCTAAATTGGAATTTTTATTTCAACTATGTCAAACAAAAATACAGAAGAAACATTGGAAGACTCTATCCCCTTATAGTAAAACTCGAGGATGAATAGACATAATAAACTTCTGATTTTCACCTCTATGCTTCGTCCTCTCTCCTCACCTATGCTTGCCCGGTATGGGCATATGCTGCTAATTATAATACTAAAAATTTGGAAGCTTAACAAAATATGACTGTTGGACAAATAACGAATCCCCAACTAATTCATGAGAAAAACGCTGATATTCAAAGAGCTATCTCTTCTACCTCTCAAAAGTACTGGAACAAACTTGCAGAAATATTCTTCAATAATATTGATAAACACCAACATCTGGCCATTCAAGAGACGAACACTATGAACCGCATTCTAATTTTAAAAGACCTAGGAATATTCTGCTCTAATCTCCTACCTAAATTAAATTTTTGAAGCGTTGGACTTTTTCAATTCTCACGATTTCCTTTAATTTCTGGGCATTGCCAATGTTTTCATTCTTTTATGTTTGTCACCACCGGAAATGAGGCCCCTCATGGGGCCAGTGAGCTCCAATAATCTTCAACATCATCATTTACTAGTTTGAAAATCTGCCAACATCCACTGCAGGAAATGAAATGTTAATCAAAAACAAAGCATAACTGACTCTATACGAATATTCTTTATAATAAACCAATAGTAATATGCCCTTCAATCTAGCTCTATAAAATGACGAGTTCAAATTTTCAAAATTGCGTCTTTAATTCTAAATTAATGCATTCCTCATTGAAAACAAATGTATTTGATAGTTCTGTCTGAAATCTCTATGGATACCTTTTCAAAATCAAATCTCCGATTAAATAACTGGTTCAATCCAAAATTAGGTGTATAAACATTTTTGTGGAAGGAATTATAATAGTTTGTATTTGAACCACGAATTTCCAATGGCTTTTACAAGATGCTTACTCTTTAAAGATACTCATCTTTAAAAATCTAAACTTCAGCTTTGCGGTACATAAGAGACTAATTAATTTGAAGTAAAACAAATAATATTTTCCTTTTAATGAGCTTGAAGTCAAAGTGCTCTAGAATTTTAAGAGATAAATAATTAGCCATAACTTCAGCATATATTCTCTGGGCTAATTAGTAGAATTTGTCATTAAGAGTAAATATTAAAACTAACTCTTTAACGGATTAATCCTAGTGTATCCGTACTTCATTTTTGCATCTAAAACCACAAGTTTATTCATGCAAAATTAATCTTTTAATTCTTGGGTTAAATTACTGTCCTGTATTATTCTAAGGCAAACATGAATTCCCTCGTGATTTCATATATATGGTGAGTTATTCTATAGAAATGTCATGTTGTTTTAATTACAATGGGGCTCATTATCCCATAGTATCTAAATAATGAGCGAAGAACTGTGTATTATTATTCAATTCCTTCTATTAGCTCACACTCTCCTATATATCTCTTGTTCAAATTTTCAATCGTTCATAAAATACTTTTTATTCATCCACTCAAGTTCAAATACATTTTTCGAACTTATAGTGGTTGATGTTATACAGTTTTTCAAATATTAATTCAGTAATTAAATTTAATTCATTAATTTTAGTTTCTTTGAGATTTAAGTTGCATATATCTATCAATAGATGGCGCCAGATAAACTTAAAAAAATGAATGAAAATTATATTTATTTTTATTTTATTTTATAAAATTTATATTTATTTTTGTGAATGCTTCAAAAACATTATTAAAAATAGATGATAATCGTATGAATAATTTATAAATAAAAGCTATTTTAAAAATCAATAGTTATAGTTTTTATTTAATTAATAAAATATAAGAGGACTTTTTTTCATAAATTATGTGTACATGCCAACAGGGGAAAAAATAGCGTCTTTTAGTGTTATAGATTTATATATTAACAATACATAAATATAACAATATATATCAGCAGCAATGGCGCAACAGCCCGTTTATGGGCTAAGACTGTCTGCTTGCTGGCAGATTTCTAGACAGGAGATGTTATATTTTTACGGGGTAGTGTTGTCAGCACTACGCCCAACGCTCTACAGCCATATTAGACCGGACCCTACGGTTTAAAGTGGATTCCGAACCACTGCAAACTTCCAGGCACCGCCGGGGACTCGAACCAGGAAACCTGTGGCACTGAGCGCCAGTCACTCGGCCATTCAGGCTCATTGTTATATATATTGCTATATATTTTTAAAATATTCTTATTTCTTAAACATAAATATTTCATTTTAATACGTTTATTATAATGTGTAATGAAATGCATCGTGTTTAAGTTTAAATTAATTCATTAAAATTAAAATTAAAATTAAATAATTCATTAAATTAATTTTTATTTAATTCGTTAAACAAATTTGGGGAAAAGAAAGTTTTATATATGGATTCGCATTAAGAAATGATCTGTTGAAAATGTTTATTTCCCTCAATGCATTCGGCTCAAATCGTATCTCGCTGAAATCTATTTAAGCCGTTTTTGCGTCAGTAGAAATAACGAATTATTCATCACGTACATGTGTCGCTGAAATTTATGTGCATCTTGGGGCAACAAATCAACATTTATGTATTTGTCTGCGTACGCCATTTTGGATCTGTTGACAAGCTAGTTGTAAAGATAAATATATACGTGATGTAGTTTTCGAAATGTTTTCTCTATCTGTTATGAGATAAAAAATATCTTAATTTATATTTATAATATAAATATTTATTCAGCACATTTTTGACTTCTTTTAATTTAGGTTTCTGAAACTTTTTTTCTATGAGAATTTTAAATTTATTCTTTTTAAATTTTATTATTTCTTTTATTTTTAAATTTATATTTATATATTAATCAAAATTTAAATTTATATTAGAAGTTGTAGTAAATATTTCCATATTTACTGACATTTTAAATGATTTTTAATTTAGTAACCCAAACTGTTTATATTTATGGACGATATTGGAAAAAAAAAACTAGTGTAACCAAAATAATAATTATTAACAAAAACAAAATTAAAGTATTATTTTGCAACATATTTATATATATAATCATTAATTGGTTTAAAATATGTAATTTCAGAAAAAAGTATATTAAATGGAAAAATATAAAATTATTTAAAAGCTGTTACAAATTTCTAATTTTCAGTAGTACAATTTATATAGAGAATTTGTTTCAATTAATAAAATAATTTTTAAAGTATTTATTATAAACTACTCTTAGTTGCAGGTAAAAGATAATTCAACAACCAAAAAGATAATTCAAAAGATTCAACAACCTCATAATTTACGCCAAAATTAAATTTTTAAACAGTAACAACAGGAAACTGATTATGTAAACATTTGACCTGAAATATGGATAAACAAATTCTTTAATATTCTTCAAACGACAAATTTAGCACAATTTACCAATCCTTATAATGATCGCAATAATCTTTAAGTATATGTATACACTGTTAGTTGAAAGCTGAATATATACTGTTGAATGAATTGGAAGTCATTTTTTTTGTCAAAAACCGAAACAATCAAGCCCATTGAACAGTGCAGTTGGTTTAATGTGCAACTCATGCCAAATACGTCATATTTTCTGATACAAATGCGACTGGCAGCCGAATTCACCTTCTTTTTAGGCCGCTTACAGCCCCATCTATTAATACACTTTGGAACTGTTTTTGATGCTGTACTGATGCTACCAAGACATTTAAGAATGCTTTTTTGATGTCGTTTCCCCATTCTTCAAGTATCAAATTTGAACTCATTGAGACGTTGGCTTTTACAGCATTTTGAAAGTGGACTTCAGCCTAGTATATCCTTCGAGAATTTGCATTAATAAATTTGTATAATAAATGTAATTAAAGAAGTTCAGCAAATATGCAACGTCCGACAACAAAAACATTTAAGGAAAACAAATTTAATAACGAAATTTCACCCGATCGTTGTAAATTAATAAACATATTTAACCTTCATCTATTGCCAATGACAATGCTTGATGAATTTACAAAGATAAAAAAGTTAACGCAACGAAAACCTTAAAGAACCTTAATTCGTTCAGGAAAACAATTAATATCTTTTAAGGCACGACACGCATTTTTATTTAATAAATAGTCTTACTTTTTAACTCGTAACAATGTTCCTACCAAAACTGCTCGCCAAACTGCTTGGCGATTAAGAATTCCATAAAAGAAGACGAACTCATCCTTAACGATCCTCGGCACGAATTGAATCTGTGAAGGCGGCACTAAGTAGCCATTACGAAAGAAGTTCTTGTTTTACAGCTGCCATCTGTGCTGCAAGGAAATATTTCCGTGCGTATAATTATGGGAAAAGGTCGGACACATAAGTTTCTTAACCATGCTATTAATTCCATACCCGAAGCCCTTTCTATGCAAAGCTGTATTATTTTCAGTCTCTTTTGTTCGCATGGGAAAGTAGGGAGGAAACACTCTGGCGAGTTTTGTGGTAATAGGATAATCAACGGATTCGCGATTTTCATTTAAGAAGTATAGAATCATTTGCTCGACATATTAAGTGATATACTGATATCATGAAATGGTAAAGGAAAAAACCTTTGAATATGTTTTCAAGATTTAGGACCGAAATTATAATCGATATGTATAATTTAAGAAATATAAATCCTCAATGTTTTTTTCCCTAATGCAGCTGGCAATACAGAGACAGTTTATCTTCATGCCATAAGCAAGGAA
Source organism: Caerostris extrusa (assembly GCA_021605095.1). Taxonomy (NCBI): domain Eukaryota; kingdom Metazoa; phylum Arthropoda; class Arachnida; order Araneae; family Araneidae; genus Caerostris; species Caerostris extrusa. Next base: position 70,805 of record BPLR01007217.1, read on the forward strand.
TGTACCTCTGTTACTCATTTAGCACTACCCATTATATGGGGTACGTGAACTTTAAACGAAGGATGCTAGTAACACTACCTTCAAAATGCTTTATGATCCTATTAGACCAGGATCTACGGTTTAAAGTGAATTATAAACCAGTACAAACATCCATGGCACCGCTGGGACTCGAAAGCGAAACCCGTGGTATCGAGCGCCAGAGCGCTGGCTGATTTTATATTAAATATTACTGTTTATAGTCGTAGGGACTGATAGCCGAGTGTCTAGAAATCTGGCTCTATTTGCCTCAAGTTATTGTCTTGGCCGTTCCATGAATCTTGTAGTGATTCCGAATTCTTTTTAAACCGTAGGTCTCGGTCTAATATGACTCTAGAACGTAAGGCTGACATCCCTACCCTGTATAAAGAAAACATCTCCTGTTTTGAATCTGCCAGTAGGTAGATTCTCACCTTGGTAGACTGTTGCGCCATTGAAGAAGATGATTTATATTTCATATCACGCTTGATAAACATTTCTCTTCTATAAAAATATTTGAACATGCAAAGGTTTATCTAATACCGTTTCCTCCTTTTTCAAGTATCTTCAGTTCAAATTTGTATTCATTGTGAAGAGTGGTTCTTTTTTTCCAGCATTTTAAAAGCGAGACTTTAATTATAATCCCCCGCATATCCTTTGTGAACTTACGCACAAAACTTTTGCGTAATAAAAGTAATTAAAGACAGATAAAGGTCAACAATTATGAGATGTTCAACAACAAAAACATTTAAGTGAGACAAATTCAATAATCAATTCCACCCGATCTTTGTAAGTTAAAAAATATATTTAACCTTCATCTATTTGCCAATGACTATGCTTGATTTAATTTAAAAGATAAAGAAACGTTAACGCAATGAAAACTCTAGAAGGCCTTAATTTGTTCCTGGAAACAAATAACATCTTTAAGGCACGGCACGCATTTTTATTTAATAAATGGTTTACTTTTTAACTCGTAACAATGTTCCTACCAAAACTGCTCGCCAAAGTTCTTGGCGATTAAGAATTTCATAAAAGAAGACGAACTTAACGGACCTCGGCACGAATTGGTTCTGTGAAAGCGGGCACTAAGTAGCCGTTACGAAAGAAGTTCTTGTTTCACAGCTGCCATCTGTGCTGCAAGGAAATCTTTCCGCGTGTATCATTATGGGAAAAGGTCGGATACATAAGTTTCTTAACCATGCTATTATTGCCATACCGAAGACCCTTTCTATGCAAAGCTATATTATTTTCAGTCTCTTTTGTACGCATGGGAAAGTCGGAGGAAATACTCTGGCAAGTTTTGTGGTAAGTGGATAATCAACGGAATTGCGATTTTTATTTAAGAAGTATAGAAACATTTGTTTCAATGCAACCGACATATTTTTGTGACATACTGATATTATTTAGGAGATATTTATAAATTATATGGTAAAGATTTATTTATTTATTAGATTTATTTATTAAATGGTAAAGAAAAAAATCTCTAAAGTTTTTAAGATTTTGGACCGAAAATGTTTTAAAAATGTAACATGTGTAAGCTGTGAAATATATGTTTACAATGTTTTATTTTTCTAATGCAGCTTCAAATATTTAAAACGTGATCTTTGATCTGCACCGACGTTACTATCTGGGAGGCGCGTAGAACTTGAAGATAAGCTACGAACGCGGAATAACAATGATCCCACAACACCCTAGGATCATATTAGACGGCGAACTACGGTTTAAAGTGGATTCCAAACCACTATAAACATCCAAGCCACCTGCCGGACTTGGACTCGACCCCTGTGGTACCAAGCGCAAGAGCGCTAGACACTCGGCTTTCAGGCCAATATTTTTCAATGTAAAAGTAATTACAAATTTAGATTTTGTATTAAATATGACTATTTATATTTATAGAGCCTGATGGACGAGTGACTAGCAGTCTGGCGTTTCTCTGCCTCTGGTTCGAGTGCCGACTGTGAAATATATGATTGTAGTCATTCGAAATCCTTTTTAAAAGTAGGTTCCTGTCTAACAGGACTATAGAGCGTAGAGCTATACTACACTGTGAAAGGTAACCCTACACTGTGTACACTACCCTACACTGTGAAAGGTAAACATCTCCTGTTTCGGAATCTGCCAGTAGGTAGATATCCTTGACCCACCTTGGTAGACTGTTGCGCCATTGAAGAAGAAGATTTATAGTTTTTTCTAATTCATATCGTCCATAATAAACATTTTTCTATAAAAATATTAGAGCATACAATAATTTTTCCATGACCGTTTGCCCCTTCTTCAATTATCTTCAGTTCAAATTGTGACGTGTGGTTCCTGTTTTACAGCATTTTAAAAGTGGCATATTAATAATAATCACCCTTATATATCCTTTGGTACCTTACGAACAAAACTTTTACGTAATAAATGTAATTAAAGACAAAGAAAGATTCAACAAATATGCAATGTTCAACAAGAAAAACATTTAATGGAAACACATTTAATAATCAAATTCCACCCGATCGTTTTAAGTTAATAAACATATTTAACCTTCATCTATTTGCCAATGACAATACTTGATTGAATTTAAAAGATAAAAAAGTTAACGCAACGAAAACTCTAGAGAGCTTTAATTCGTTTCCAGGAAATAAATGATATCTTTAAGGCACGGCACGGCACGCATTTTTATTTAATAAATGGTTTCACTTTTTAACTGTAACAATGTTTCTGCCGAAACAGCTCGCCAAACTGCTTGGCGATTAAGAATTTCATAAAAAGAAGACGAACCCATTCCTTAACGGACCTCGGCACGAATTGATTCTGTGAAAGCGGGCACTATGTGGCCATTAAGAAAGAAGTTATTGTTTTACAGCTGCCTTCTGTGCTGCAAGGAAATCTTTCAGTGCGTATCATTATGGATCATTATCGTAGGGTCAGACACATGAGTTTCTTAACCATGCTATAATTGCCATACGAAGCCCTTTCTATGCAAATCTGTATTACTTTCAGTCTGTTTTGTTCGCATGGGAAATTCTCTGCAAGTTTTGTGGTAATAAGATATTCAACGGAATTGCGATTTTCATTTAAGAAGTAAAGAAACATATCTTTCTATGCGACGACATATTTTCTAATATACTCATATTATTTCAGAGATATTTATAAAAGAAATTAACATGATTAACATCAGGTCAATATTTTTTCAATGTAAAAGTAATTCTAAATTTTTATTTTATATTAAATATTACTATTCATAGTTATAGTATCTGATGGGCGAGTGACTGGCTCTCTGGCGCTTTGTACCTGAGATTTGAGTGCTGTGCCATAGATGTTAGTAGACATTCGAATCGAATTAGAAAGTAGATCCCGGTCTAATATGATTATAGAGCATAGGTTTGACATACCTTGTAGAAATAAAAACGTCTCTTGTTTCGAATCTGCCAGGTAGACGCTCTTAGCCTACTTTGGTAAACTAAGAGCCATTGAAGAAGAAGAAGATTTATAGTTATTTTTAATTCATATCGAATGATAAACATTTTTCTTCTATAAAAATATTTGGGCTCACAAAATGTATCCAATACTGTCTCCAACTTCAGTTCAAATTTGAACTCATTGTGACGAGTGTTTCTTTATTTTTACAGCATTTTCAAAGTGGCACTTTAATAATAAGCACCCTGTATACTTTGTTGAACTTACGCACAAAACCTTTGTATAATAAATATAATTAAAGACAAAGTTCAACAAATATGCTACTTTCAATAACAAAAACATTTAAGGAAACAAATTTAATAACGAAATTTCCCCGATCGTTGTAAGGTAATAAACATAATTAACCTTCATTTATTTGCCAATGACAATGCTTGATTGAATTTAAAAGATAAAAAAAATAGTTAACGCAATGAAAACTCTAGAGAGCCTTAATATGTTCCAGGAAACAAATAATATCTTTAAGGTACGAACACGCATCTTTATTTAATAAATGGTTTTAATTTTAACTCGTAACAATGTTTCGCCAAACTGCTTGGCGATTAAGAATTTCATAAAAAGAAGACGAACTTAACGGACCTCGACACGAATTGATTCTGCGAAAGCGGCACTAAGTAGCCATTACGAAAGAAGTTCTTGTTTTACAGCTGCCATCTGTGCTGCAAGGAAATCTTTTCGTGCGTATCATTATCGGAAAGGGTCGTATTCATGATATTCTTAACCATACTGTTACTGCCATACCGAAGCCCTTTCTATGAAAATCTGCATTATTTACAGTCTCCTTTTGTTCGCATGGGAAAGTGGGAGGAAATATTCTGGCAAGTTTTGTGGTAATAGGATAATCAACGGAATTGCAGTTTTTATTTAAGAAATATGGGAACATTTGCTCGACATATTTTGTGATATATTTATATTATTTAAGAGGTATTTATAAAATATAACTGAGATTTAAATGGAATAATATGAATGATGATGAATGGAATGGTATGATGGAACTGAAACGGTATGGTATGATGAATGGAATGAATGAAAATGGAATGGTAGGGAATGGAATGGTATGATGGAATGCAATAGTATGATGAATTTTAATGAAAAGGCAAAGAAAAAAGCTTAGAATATGTTTTGAAGATTTTTTATGGAAAGGTTTTTTAAAAATGTAACAAGTATAAGCTATGAAATATATTTTTCAATGAAAATTAATTATAAATATTGATTTTATATTAAATATTATTATTTATGGTTAAAAGGCCTGATGGCAGAGCGACTAGTAGTTTGAGCTCTGTGCGTCTGGTTCGAGTGCCGGCTGTGCCACAATTGTTTGTAGTTGTTCGAAATTCACTTTAAAAACAGCCCCGGTCTAATATGACTATAGAGCGTAGGGCTGACAACCCTACCATGTAAAAACGAAAACATCTCCTGTTTCGGAATCTACCAGTAAGTAGACGTCCTTGGCTCATCTTGGTAGACTATTGCGCCATTGAAGAAGAAGATTTATAATAATTTTTTAATTCATATCACCCATGATAAACACTTCTCTTCTATAAAAATATTTTGGCATACAAAGCTTTTTTCCAATACCGTTTTCCCCCTTCTTCAATTATTTTCAGCTCACATTTGAACTCACTCTGACGTGTGGTTCGTTTTTTACAGCATTTTGAAAGTGGCACTTTAATAATAATCACCCTGTATATCCTTTGAACTTACGCACAAAACGTTTGCATAATAAACATAATTAAAGACAAAAAAAAGTTCAACAAATATGTAATGTTCAACAACAGATACATTTAAGGGAAATAAATTTAATAATCAAATTCCAAACGATCGTTGTTAGTTAATAACCATATTTAACCTTCATCTATTTGCCAATGACAATGCTTGATTGAAATTAAGAAGATGAAAAAGAGTTAACGCAACGAAAACTCTAGAGGGGCCTTAATTTATTCTAGAAATATTTAGATTATTATAGAAATATTAGAAATATTTTTATTTAATAAATGGTTTTACTTTTTAACTCGTAGCAAAGTTCCTGCCAAAACTGCTCACGAAATTCTTGGCGATTAAGAATTTCATAAAAGAAGACGAACTCGTCCCTTAACGAACCTCCGCACGAATTCATTCTGCGAAAAAGCGGCACTAAGTAGCCATTATGAAAGAAGTTCTTGTTTCACAGCTGTCATCTGTGCTCCTGGAAGTCTTTCCATGCGTACCATTATAGGAAAGGGTCGGATACATGTGTTTTCATAACCATGCTATTATTGCCATACCTAAGCCCTTTCTATGCAAAGCTACATTATTTTCAGTCTCTTTGGTTCCCATGGGAAATCGGAGGAAATACTCTGACAAGTATTGTGGTAATAGGATAATCAACGGGATTGCGATTTTCATTTAAGAAGAATAGAACCTTTTTGCTCGATATATTTTGTGATATACTGATATTATTTAGAGATATGTACAAAAACGTAACCGGGATTTAACATGAAATGATAAAGGAAAAAACTTAGTATATGGTTTTTTTTTTATTTAGGACCGAAATCTTTTAAAAATATAACATGTATAACCTATGAAATATTTTTTAATGTAAAAGTAATTGTAAATTTTAATTTTATATTGTTGTTCTATTGCAGCTGGCAATACAGAGACTGTTAATATTTATGCCATAAGCAAGGACTGTACCGCTGTTACTCATTTAGCACTATCGAGGGGACACGTGTAGCTTGAGATATGCTACAGACGCGAGTAGCACTGCCCCCCACAACACTCTAGGTTTAGACACAGTAACCATAATAATTTACCACAGGTAACCATCCATTTATACCCTAGGTTCCGAAGGGACCCTTGGCTTTAAAATGGATTCCGAACTACAAACATCCATGGCGCCGCCGGGATTGATATATCCAGCGCCATAACGCTAGCTGATTTTATATTAAATATTACTATTTTAGTTATAGGCCGAGCCATCAGGGCCGAGTGTCTAGCACTCTGGCGCTCTGTGTCTCAGGTTCGTGTCATTGTCCTTCCTTAGATGTTTGTAGTGGTTCGGAATTCATTTTAAAATGTAGGTCCCGGTCTAATATGACTATAGAGTGTAAAGCTGAAAACCCGACCCTGTAAAAAAGAAAACATCTCCTGTTTCGGAATATGCCAGTGGGCAGACGTCCTTGGCCAACCTTGGTTGACTGTTGCGCCATTGAAGAAGAAGGAGTTTTCTAGTTATTTTTAATTTATATCGATCATGATAAACACTTTTCTTCCATAAAAATATTTGAGCTTACAAAAGTTTTTTTTCCAATACCGTTTCTCCCTTGTTCAATTATCTTCAGTTCACATTTGAACTCACTGTAACGTGTGGTTCATTTTTACAGCATTTTGAAAGTGGCACTTTAATTATAATCACCCCGTATACCCTTTGGGAACTTAATCACTTATTTAACTTATTTAAAGACAAAGAAAGTTCAGAAAATATGCAATTTTTAACAACAAAAACATTTAAGGAAACAAATTTAATAACTAAATTCCACGCGATCGTTGTAAGTAAATAAACATATTTAACCTTCATCCATTTTGCCAATGACAATGCTTCATTGAATTTAAAGAGATAAAAAAGCAGTTAACGCAACGAAAACTCTAGAGAGCCTTAATTTGTTCCAGGAAACAAATAATATGTTTAAGGTACGGCCCGCATTTTTATTCAATAAATGGTTTTTTTTTAACGCTCGTAACGATGTTCCTGCCAAAACTGCTCGCCAAACTCTTGGCGAATAAGAATTTCATAAAAGAAGACGAACTCATCCCTTAATGGACCTCGGCACGAATTGATTCTGTGAAAGCGGCACTGAGTAGCCATTATGAAAAAAGTTCTTGTTTTACAGCTGCCATCTGTGCTCTCAGGAAATCTTTCCTGTATGCGTATCATTATGGAAAGGGTCGGATACATGAGTTTCTTAACCATACTGTTATAGCCATACCGATGCCCTTTTCTATGCAAAAGCGGTATTATTTTCAGCCTCGCATGGGAATGTCGGAAAAATTACTTTGGCAAGTTTTGTGGTAATAGTATAATCAATGGAATTGCGATTTTCATTTTAGAAGTATAGAAGCATTTGCTCGACATATCGACGACTCGCGTCCCTAACCTATCTTCAAACTACACGATCCCCCTGGGTTGTGCTGAATGAGTACCACAGCGGCGCAGTCCTTGCTTATGGCGTAAAGATTAACTGTCTCTGCACGGCCAGCTTCATTAGAACAACAATATAAAAATCAAAATTTATAATTTCTTTTAGATTGAAAATTATATTTCATATGTTACATTAAAAAAAAAAAATATTTCAATCTTAAATAATTAATTCTCAGATTTTTCTGTTCTTTTCATTCCATGTTAAATCTCGGTTATATTTTATAAATATCTCCTAAATAATATCATTTTTAAAAAAAATATGTTGAGCAAATGTTTCTGTTCTTGCTTAAATGAAAACCGCAATTCCGGTGATTATCCTATTGCCACAAATCTCACCAGAGTACTTTCTCCGACTTTTCCTGCAAACAAAAAAGAGACTGAAAATGACACAGGTTTTTGCATAGGAAGGGGTTCCTGGTAAGGCAATAATAGCATGGTTAAGAAACTCATGTATCCATCCCCTTTCCCATAATGATACGCACGGAATGATTTCCTTGCAGCACAGATGGCAGCTGTAAAACAAGAACTTCTTTCGTAATAGCTACTTAGTGGCGCTTTCTGCAGAATCAGTTCGTGCCGAGGACCGTTAAGGGACGAGTTCGTCTTATTTTATGAAATTCTTAATCGCCAAGAGTAAGGTGAGCAATTTTAGCAGGAACATTGTTACGAGTTGAAAAGTAAAAAAACCATTTATTAAATAAAAATGCGTGCAGTGCCTTAACGATATTACTTGTTTCTTGGAACAAATTAAGGCTCTCTAGAATTTCCGTTGCGTTAGTTTTTTTTTTTTTTTTTATCTTTTTAAATTCAATCACGCATTGTCATTTGCAAAAATGGATGAAGGTTAAATATGTTTATTATCTTACAACGATCGGGTGGAATTTATTTATTAAATTTGCTTAAAAAAAACAAAAAGTTCAACAAATATCAATGTTCAAATATAACAACATTTAATTTGAACATTGATATTTGTTGAACTTTCTTTGTCTTTAATTACATTTATTATATAAATGTTTTGTGCGTAAGTTTCCAAAGGATATACAGAGTGATTATTATTAAAGTCTCACTTTTAAAATGCTGTAAAAAAACTACTCATCAAAATGAGTTCAAATTTGTACTGAAGATATTTAAAGAAGGGGAGAAACGGCACCAGTACGGCATCATAAAAAGTTCCAAATTGTATTAATAGATTGCACTGTAATCGGCATAAAAGAAAATAAATTCGGTGGAAAAAAATTAATTGATATGAATTAAAAATTACTATAAATCTTTTCTTCAATGGCGCAATAGTCCCATGGTGGGCCACAGTCGTCTATATACTGGCAGATTCCAAAACATGAATTGTTTTCTTTTAACAGATGGAGTTTTCAGACCTGCGGCCTATAGTCCTATTACACTGGGACATACGATTTAAAAGGGATTCCTAACGACTACAAACACCTATGGAATAGCCAGGACTCGAATCTCAGGAACAGAGCTTTAGTCACTCGGCCACCAGGCCTTATAACTATAATTATTAATAACTATAAATATTACATATGTACACTCAAGAGCCAAAACATTATGACCACCTGTCAATAACGAGTTGGCCCACCTTTGGTGCGCAACACAGCTTCAACCCGCCTTGGCATGGATGCCAAGTCCTTGGTAGATGGCCGGAGACAGATTGTACCAGATGTTTAAGCAACGGTCACGCAAATCCGAGATATTGCGAATTGGTGGTCTTTGAACTCTGAGCTGCCGTCCCAGGACATCCCAAATGGATTATCGGATTGAGATTCGGTGAGTTAGGCGGCCGGGATATTAACTGGAATTCAGCATCATGTTCCTGGAACCACTCCAACACAATTTTAGCCTTGTGACAAGGGGCGTTGTCCTGTTGGAACATTCCATATCCAGCTGCAAAAACAGAGGCCATGTAAGGGTGCAACTGGTCTGCAATGATGTTCAGATACCCTGTAACATTCATGATCTACCCTGTCATTCATGGTCTACAACCACGGGTCCCAGAGACGCCCAAAGAGAACGTCCCCCCAAAGCATAATACTGCCACCACCGGCCTGTGCATGACCTACTGTACATTGAGGGAGCAACTGTTCGCCTGGAAGACGGCGTATTCTGACACGGCCATCGGCGTGATGAATGACAAACCATGATTCATCTGACCAGGCAACTCTCTCCCACTCATCCATGGACCAGTCACGATGTTCCCGGCCCAGCGCCGGCGCAGTTGGCGATGACGCTTGGTCAACAAAGGCACACGAGTGGGATGTTTGCTGCGTTGCCCCATACCCAACAGTGTCCGCTGAACAGTGTGCTCCGATACTATTCTTACTTGGCCCTGCATTGTATTGGGCTGTCAGCTGAGCCACTGTCTGGCTCCGGTTTAGCTTCACCATGCGAGACAGTCTCCGACGACCTTTTTCTTTGATAGCGTGGGGACGTCCAACACCATGTCGTCTACTGCTGGTTTCACCGTCATTCATCCACTTTGCATAATACTAACAACTGTAGATCGCGAACAACCCACGAGTCGTGCAGTTTCGGAAATACTTGTTCCGAGCCTTCGAGCCATTACAATCTACCCCTCTATCAATGTCGCATAGATCCGCACCTTTCTCATCACACACAGAAGTAAGTGAAAGAATGATTCTTCAGACTCTCCAGCAGTAGTTAAATACCACTTCCATCTGACCACGTGCCTTCCACGTCATCCAGGCGAGTTCATTGCAAAATGTAGGGAAGTCATAATGTTTTGGCTCTTGAGTGCATATATATATTTGTCAAGTAAAAGTAATTATGAACTTTTTGACAATATTTCATACCTTATACATGTTACACTTTTTAAAAAGCTTTCGGTCCTAAATCTTAAAAGCATATCCTATTGTTTTTTTCCTACACCATTTCATGTTAAATTATGTTATTCATTTATAAAAACATACTATCGGGTTTTCTTTTCTTTTACCATTTCATGTTAAATCATGCTAACTTCATTTATAAATATCTCTTAAGTAATATCAGTATATCGCAATATATGTCGGTTGCATTGAAGCAAAAATTTCATGTTAAATCACGGTTATATTTTATAAATATTGCATCTTAAATAATATCAATATATCAAAAAATATGTCAAGCAAATGTTTCTGTTCTTAAATGAAAAATGCAATTCCGTTGATTATCCACTTACCACAAAACTTGCCAAAGTATTTCCTACCATCTTCCCATGCGAACAAGAGAGGCTGAAAATAATACAGCTTTGCAAAGAAAGGGCTTCTGTATGGCAATAATGGTATGGTTAAGAAACTCATGTATCCGACCCTTTCCCATAATGATACGAACGGAAAGATTTCCTGGCAGCACAGATGCTGAAAAACAAGAACTTCTTTCGTAATGGCTATTTAGTGCCGCTTTCACAGAATGAATTCGTGCCGAGGTCCGTTAGGGGATGGGTTCGTCTTCTTTATGAAATTCTTAATCGCCAAGCAGTTTGGCGAGAGCAGTTTTGGCCGAAACATTGTTACGAGTTAAAAAGTAAAACCATTTATTGAATAAAAATGCGTGCCGGGCCTTAAAGGTATTATTTGTTTCCTGAAACAAATTAAGGCTCTCTAGAATTTTCGTTGTGTTAACTTTCTTTTATCTTTTTAAATTCAATCAAGCATTGTCATTAGCAAATAAATGATGGCTAAATATGTTTATTATCTTACAACGATCGGTTGAAATTTCATTATTAAATTTGTTTCCCTTAAATGTTTTTGTTGTTGAACGTTGCATATTTGTTGAACTTTATTTGTCTTTAATTACATTTATTGCGTAAAAGTGTTATGCGTAAGGTTGCAAAGTATATACAGGGCGATTATAATTGATGTCCCACTTTCAAAATGATATAAAAACGGATCACACGTCACAGTGAGTCCAAATTTAAATTGAACATAATTGAAGATGGTGGAAACTGTATTGGAAAAACCTTTGTATGCTCAAATATGTTTATAGAAGAGAAATGTTTATCATGGGCGATATGAATTAAAAATAACTATAAATCTTCTCCAATGGCGCATTAGTCCCATGGTGGGAAAAGAACGTCTACCTACTGGTAAATTCCGATACAGGAAGTGTTTTTTTTATACAGGGTAGGAATGTCAGCTCTGCGCTCTATAGTCATATTAGATCGTTAAAGGGGATTCCGAACGACTACAAACGTCTATGACACAACCGGGCCTCAACCATAGGCTAGAGTGCTAGTCCCTCAGCCATCAGGATCTATTATTATAAATAGTAATTTTTAATATAAAAAAAAAATTGATAACGACTTTTACATTGAAAAATATTGGCCGGTACCACAGGCTTCATGTTCCGGCTGTGCATGGATGTTTTTAGTGGTTCGGAATCCACTTTATGCCGTAGTTACTAGTCTCATATGATCGTATAGTGTCACAGAGCTCAGTCAGAATTCTCACCCACATCATTCCCAAACTGTAAAGGGGCAACTCAGCTCTAGGCACTTACCATCTACTTAAAACTGTAAACAAATATTCTTAGTCAAAGTGTGCATAATTTTGATACACCTACTTTGAAATTGGACCAAAGTATACATAACCATTGACGTAATAAATAAATAATTTTATGGTTAATAATATTTAAAATACTTGTAGTATTTCATAGTGAAAAACAAACAAAAACAACATCTACTTTAAATTCGCTATACATTTATTTGACAAAAAAAAATTAAATAATAGAATTGAAAAAATGTGGATTTTTTAATAAATAAATAAATAATTTTAGGGTTTAATAACATTTAAAATACTTGTAGTATTTCAGAGTGAAAAATACAAAAACAACATCTACTGTAAATTTACTATACATTTATTTAAAAAAATAAAAATAATGGAATTTTAAAAGGCGTGGATTTTTTTAAAATAAATAAATAATTTTATGTTTAATAATATTTAAAATACTTGTAGTATTTCATAGGGAAAAATACAAAAACATCTACTGTAAATTCGCTATACATTTATTTGAAAAAAAATAAAAGTAATAGATTTTAAAAAGGTATGGATATTTTTATAAATAATAAATAAATAAATAATTTTATGGTTAATAATATTGAAAATAAATGTAATATTTCGTAGTAAAAAATACAAAAACAACATCTATTTTAAATTCGCTGTACATTTATATAAAAAAATAAAAAAATAAAGAATTAAAAAAAAAGGTGGAATTTTTTTATTGAACCCATTTTTTAATTACTTTGAAAAGCAATTACGAATATTTTGTAGTTTTTGTTAATTTTGAATAAATGTAACTGACGAAATTAATAGAAAGGATAATAAATAATAGAGAAAAATAAATAGTAGATTAATAGGTTCCAGTACATGTGGTTGAAACACCTGTATGCCTGCCCCTCCCTAATCTATCCAGTCGCAAAATGACATCCCTATTAACGGTACAGCCTACAACAACAAGCAAAAGAGTGGGAAAAACAGCAGCATCGGCCTATCTGCCTGCAACATCCGATACTTTTTGATTTAACGCCTACTCGAACACTTCGCCGCAACGCATTGCCCCTGAATTAGGGCTCACTCTGCAGGTGGTGGTAGGAGGGGGAAAAATGATACAGGAGCAATTACAGCCCGCCTCTCGTGTAGTGTGGGAAAGAGTGCCATCACGGGAAAGTGAACCTGGATTCAATTTGTTACCGCTTGGATTCGGAGAGGGGACGAGATGATGTGGGAAGGTTAGATGGGGTGCTAAGGAAGTTAGTTCATTAATCAGCTTTGTTTATCTAGATAAAGAGTTTTTTGTTTCTGCTTACGTCTCGGCCTCGCTATATAACTCGAGTCTTTCGTATATAAGTGTTATTCTTCCAGTAATTGGTTTCTCGGAAACCGTTTGTAATTGTCTTAAGGTGGTATTAAGGTGTCTTAACCACACATTTTTTTTTGGTTACATCGGAATCTTACCAACAGAAGCCCATAGATGGACGATTGTCTTTCTGAGAGAACTTTCAGTGCAACACATTTGCATGTTGTATGATAGAAAACCCGGAAATTCCTTCCTGCAGCTTGAACGACGACGCAAGATCGCTTATACACGTTGTTCTAAACACCATTGAGTTTTATTTTTCGTTTTTCAAAACTGTGACTATAGTACACTGCATTACATCCTTTACAATGGCTAGAGCAAGGACGATCGAGTGACTAGGTTTGATATGGTTTGGTTTATCGCTCTACAATCATTTTGTGCACATTTTAAGCTAATTAGACTGGGATCTACAGCTTAACGTGGATTCACAACCAACAACGTGGACTGAACTCACAAACATTCATACCACAGCCAGAATTCGATCTGAAGTTTGTGGTACCAATGGCCTGAACTGAATGGCTATCAGGCTGCAGCCGAGTAACTAGCTCTGTGGCGCTCGGTGCGACAGATTCGAGTCCTGGCGGTGCCATAGATGTTTGTGAGTAGTTTGGAATGCCCTTTAAACGGTAGATCCCAGTTTCTCGATTGTAGAGCGCTGACCGTAGGGCTGACAAACCTATCCCGTAAAAAAAAAAACATCTCATGTCTCGAAATATGACCGTAAGCAGACGGCTTTGGCCTACCACGGGGCTGTTGCACCAATGATGATGAGAGCACGAGCTGCTTCTTTACGATATTTAAGAATGGTGTGGATTACGTTGTGCCAAAGCTGTTTTGGAGACATCAGAAATCTCTATAAGGGTCCGAGAAAGAACAGCCCGACCGTAGCCCATGCATGTCGTCAAAGGCGACCAAAATGGGCATCCAGTATCCGGGGATATAACCGGATTGGGTAAAAGTCAGACTTGTGCCTTTCTTTCTTTGGGTACCCCATGTCTTTTTTGTGCTGCAAGTTTAAGGACAAAAAGAAGCTGCCTTTTTTACCCTTTATCTTGACCATGGCTACATGGACTTGGTATAGATGTTGCTGTAGACCAAGTGGGATAAGAAACAATAGACATCAGAAATTTGAGCATTATATTCTTTAATTGTCTTTCTTTGAAAGTGATTTAAAAAAAAAAAAGTGTACTGCGATTCTATTAGTTTTATTTAAAGTACTTGTGTTTGTTTATATTGTAAATTCAGATTTTGGGTAATGCCATAATAAATAAATAACCTTTAGCTCAGTGTGAAAAAATGAATACTATTTTTATTACATACATTTATATGAATACTATTTTATTACATACATTTATATGAATACTATTATTCGTATTAAATATCCGACTTAATAATTAAACTATAAAATATTATTAATTAAGAATTATTGGTGAATACGACACCATCCTCTATTACCTGTTGATGAAGCAATACAAAATAAAAAAAAAATTGAGTCGCTCATTCAAAACTATAACGAAGGAAAATCTCATTTAGTAACGTTCACAGATACGGGCCATGAATTAAAAGTGCCATTCTGCCGGATTGCTCCAACGACGTCCGGATTTATTGTGCTGTCAGTGCCGGATCTGCCTGGCTACGCAGCGGCCCTAAAAATAAAGCGGCAACTCCCGGCGAATTAGCATCGGGGCGATTCAATCAATTGGAGGCACAGTCGGTAATGGCCGCTATAAAACAACTGTCAAGAGGGTCGCACTTTCCAACTAGATAATATCCCAGATAATGTGTAACCAATTACGCGGTCAGCACGTGATTGTATACCCGTTGCCACGGCAACCGCCCACGAACACAGAAAAGGTACCCCGCGATGTGGTGTTTGTTGCCCGCGTTTTCGTACTCTGAACCGATTTGAGCGATAAGCCAACTAAATTTGAATATTAAAAACTCCTTTTTTTTATCCATTTTACACGTAATTTTTTTCTTTGTGATTATAGGTAGTACGTAGTAATTTCCTACATAAAATTCAAAAATTATACACAAAAAAAAGCTTTAGAAAATTTTTTTTTATTCTCAAAAATCTATTTTTATAAGATTGCAAGTGATTTTACAGTAAGAAACTGAGAAAATTTGTGTGAGAGATAAAAGATCTTAACTCACTGCATTTTAATTAGAAATTATGATACTTATAATCTCAAACAATAGCGCCAATTTATCGCCAATAACACCAAATGATAACGCCAACACTTTATATTGCCTGCCGATGGGCAATATGCATGTTTTGTATATTGCCCATTTAACAATTCATATATTTTTATTTATTATTATTATTATTATGGATGCCTAGCGAGAATATGTCGTGTTGAAAGATATTGGGATACCTCAATTCAGAAAAAGATTTTGATGAGAAAGGAACCAAGGGACTGAATTAATATGGAACTAGACTAAATTTCTAAAATCCAAATAATGAGTCTCATATGGGGACATCGTTGAAAGATGAAAATTATCATATTGGTTAAGTGCGATTTACAAATATAGAAAGTTTAATAAAAATAATAATATAGAAATTACAAAAATTAACAAAAAATCACTTTTAGAAAACTAAGCTTATTTTTTACATATAGTTCAAAAATTAATTAAAAATTGGCATTGGCATCTATTATTTGATCCATGAACTTTTAATATTTTTTCTCCAGAAAATTTTTATCTGATTAACTTCTAAATGCCCAGAAAAATTTTTTTGATAAAAGGAATTTTTGCAAATTTGTTAGGAAAATTAAATGGATATTAATTATCTATTTCATTACATAAATTTGAAAGAGGATTTCATTAAAAATGTTTAAAAAGCAGATTGAATCAAATTTCTTATAGGAGTTAAGAAGCAATATGGCATTAATTTATACAATCAACTTATATTAATTCTGTTTTTTTCATATCGATATATTAATTCTGTTTTTTTCACATTTATAGAGAAAATGTATAATTTTCTGGAATATATATAATTTTTCGGATAATAAATATATTATTTAGGTACATTTCAATTAGAAATAATATTATTATATGAGTTTTGACATGTGTTTTCATAAAATTGAATAAAAATTGAAGTAATGTTTAATATATTTTTTCATTCTGATTCAACCATTTGTTATATTTAATTCATGAATTAAAAATGCAAATTTTGTAGATTTAATACATGGATTGATGTATACTTAATTCATAAATTTATGTACACTTAATACATGAATTTATGTACAGTTAATGCATAAATTTATGTGCTTTTAATACATGAATTTATGTACATGTAATGCATAAATTTATGTACATCTAATACGTGAATACGTGTAGAAATGTATACATAGATTTATGTATTAATACAGGAATTCACAAGTTTAATATATGAATTTATATTTAATACATGACGGTATACATGTGTAGAAATGTATAAGCGAGTTTATGTAAATTTATTACATGAATTTATACATGTTTAATACATAAATATACACACGTATTGAAGTGTATACACAAATTTATAAATTTAATACATGATTAATTTAATACAAGTTTATAATTTAATAAATTTAATACATGCATATGTAGAAACATATACACTAATTTATGTACATTTAATGATGAATGTATACATATGTAGAAACATAAACATTTATGTATTAATTCATATTTACTTGTTTAATACACGAATTTATATTTAATACATGAATGTATACACGAATTTATGTACATTTGTTACATGAATTTATTCATGCTTGATAAACGAATTTATTCATATTTCTTTCACGAATTCATGTTTATTTAATATATAAATTTATGTACTTCAGGCAAATTTTAAATCAAAGTTAAGGCTTATTCAAATTAATTCAGGCTGTCGGAATTAAACTTCAATATAAGAAAAGTTAAATTAAACTAATAATCAACTTAAAGTTTCAAATTAAATTAATAATCACCTTAAAGTTATTTCAACAGAATTTACTATAAATGTATGTGCAATATAAATCTGATAAAAATGAATATATATTCTTGTTGGCATTTTTATTTCCGGAATGGAAAAAGGCAGAATATAAAAAGACAAATTAAGCTAGACAGACAAATCACTCGAAATCCAAGAGATTTTTGCTGGCACTTAAACTTGACTCAGCGACGTCCTGCTTTTATTCGGAATGAAAAACAAGAAATCCCGAAGACTAAGCTCGTTTAAAAACTTTTGACAGTAGGCAGGCTAAGCCCGGAAAGGAGTTTTATTCCCATCCGAGGGAGGAAATCTTTTATCCGTGCTTTGTAATAAAAAAAATCAGAACAGTCTTGAAAAAGTTTGAAATGAAAAATAAGATTTTTGAATTGAGAATGCATTTTATTAAAGTATAAAAATAACTTTTTTTTAAAGATTTTGTTGGATTTTTTTTTCTTTTGAATTTGACAATTTTACTTGTTGCAACCTGGTAGATAGCGCGTTGAATTTGAAAATTGACAAAATTCTGTTTGAATTATAGCAAGCATAGTCGAACTGAAATCTCCTATATGAATGACAGATAAGGTCATCATAAATCTGTAGACATGAATGTCCTATGATAGGGTTCTAACAAAGAGGGTAGATAATCCACAAATCCCACATTTGGGATTTCTTTTGAATTGTGCTTGTCCAATATTGGCTCAATCTAGTGAGCCTTCAGTGTTGCATTCTGTGAAACGCTGAATCTGTTATAGTGCTCTCCGCTCCATATGCGAAGCTTTTGAAAACTATCATTTTAATTTTTATGGCAACAAAAAGCAAAATATGTGTAGCTGAAAAAAGCCAAAAATGATTTTTATTTTTTGTGTTTAATATAGTAATTTATGTTTTAAGTCTTTAACACACGAATATATTTTCATTATTTCATGTATATTTAATACATGAATTTCTGTATATTTAATATAGATTTCATTTTTTGTTTCCATAATTTCAATCGTAACGCAATAAAAGAGTAGATCTAAAAAATGGAAATAGTACATGAATGTATGCGTTCAAGACATAAGTTTATTAATTTTTTATATGGTTCATACATAAATTAATGCTTATTAATGCTCATCAGGTATAATTAATGCCTGACTTTTTACATATTTAATACGTGAATTTCTGTATATTAAATGCATGCAATTATGTATATTTAATACAAGCAATTATGCATATTTGGAGCTAGAGAGACTTTAGAGCCGAAAGACTAGTGGCTGTGGCGTTCGGTGCTACAGGTTTCGGGTTCAAGCCTTGTGGTACCATGGATGTTTGTAAAGGTTCGGCCTTAAAACTGCAGGTATCAGTCTAATTTGACTGTAGAGCGTTGGGCATAGAGTTGACAATCCTACCTGTAGAAAGAAAATGTCTTCAATTTCGAAATCTGCCAGTACGCAGACGACCCACCATGAGGCTGTTGCGCCAATGAAGAAAAAGAATTATGTACATTTAATACATGAATTTCAGTAAATTAAACTCATGAAATAATGTATATTTAATACATAAATGTATGTATTTTTTAATATCAAGCTCACTATCTAGTGGCATTGCCTATTATGTAGCTTGCAAAAAAAGCGTAGGCAATACACTGATGACGAACATTGCACTTATGGCTTTCAAGAACGAAGAGACTCGATGACAATTGTAACAATGTTTGTGAATATCTCGCATTGACAGTTAAATTGCCTAATGTGAGATTTTAAGGTTTTATTTCATACCACATGAAAATGTAGCTATAAAATATCTCAGAAAAGATTCCGTTTTACCCTTCCGTCAGTGCTCATATAATACATTAGAGATACTACTTTGGAATAAATCCAACTTAACATACGACCCTATTTAGGCGTGATAAATTTTGTTTATTATGCAAATCGTTTGATCTTGTTTAGTATAAGTCCCATCATCTACAACAAATTAAGGACTTTTGCCGAGGTGCTGTCATATAGTGTATAATAATTCAGCTGGCGGGGGCCTGATGGTCGAGTGGCTAGCGCTCTGGCGCTCCGTACCACAGGCTTCAGGTTCGAGTCTCGGCCTCGGTATGTTTGTAGTTGTTCGGAATCCACTTTAAGCCGTAGGTCCTGCCTAATATTGTCGTAGAGCGTTGTGGGGGTATTGTTACTCCGCGTCCGTAGCTTATCTTCAAGCTGCATGCACCTTCTGTGTAGCGCTAAGTGAGTAACGTAGGTATGGCGCTTACCTTAAGGCATCAAAGACAACTGTGTTTGCCAGCTGCATTAGAAAAAAAAAGTAATTCTGTTGGTAATGTATACTATAATCATTACTTCAAAAAAAAAAAAGAGCTGATTCAGTGATATAGAACACCGAATATTGTCTAATAAGCCACAAATTTTTGGCTGGTATACTTTTCTTACGTGTGGTTTGGGAATTATTAAAAAAAATCATGCCATATTGTCATCTCAAAATAATTATTTTACTTCTAGTAAAGCAAAATAAAACTTTAAAATATTCTTACATTATTAGTTGAAGATGAAGGGGAAACTTACAAGAAAGATTGGACATGTGTCTAGAATTTTTTAATTTTCAGATGTTATTTTAAAATCTTGTTTTGGCATAATGTTAGATTAGACATGCTTTATTAGTGGGTGAAATCAAATATCTCTGCCAGTAAAACGTAAAAGTCACAAAAATGGTAAAAAAAAAATATTTGGCCTTTTGATTTATTAGTAAAAAAATAAACGAAAGGAATAAAATAAATTTAATTCATTAGAAATCTGGAGGAAAAAAAACTATTCGTAAGGCTTTATCTTTCTTAATCGACAAAGCATTTTATTATAATTAGAGAAAAATAATCTTACATTTGAATAGAAGTACAAAAAAAAAAAAAAAAAAGAAAGAAAAAAAAAAATCATTTGTATTTTTATTATGTCCATGCAACTTAAAATTTGCCGACATATTGCTTAATTAGGAGGAAATAATAAAACTTCATAAAAATAAATTTCGAACTGAGATTTGAAAGCAGAGAAACAAAAAAAATAAAATAAGCCTGCAAAACAATCGAAAAGAAATAACATTTGTAGGATTATTTTATTCCTTTCGTTTTTAAAAAAAGAAAAAGTTTCTCCTCTTCTTCTTTTTTTTTCTATTATCGTTTGAAGTTCTTTTCTTCGAATAATTTTTCCGGCGGTGGAGGTTTTATAAATCTAACTGCAACTATAACTGTCAATTAGAGAGGAGCAGAGAAAGTTCCACTGCAGCGAAAAGTAAACAGAAAAATAAAGCAGGAAAAAAAAAAAAAATTTAAATTAAGATGTTTTAAATTGAGTAAAAAAAAAAAAGGTTTCTTTCAAAAAGAGCAGTGTTCGCGCTCATTAAGGGTTGTGTAAATAAATTAAAAATTAGTCTCTGCAGCTGCAGCTTAATAACCTTCTCATGAACGTGTGTCATAATTTGTTTCCGGAATAAGAGCTTTATTTTAAATTAATTAATTGCCGAGTAAAATGTATTTAATAAAGTGCAAATGCAAGAGGCTCTTGTGAAAATTTCTCTGCGCCCAGACTGTTTTGTTTTAATTTTTTTTTTTTTCTCAATTTATTCTAATCAGGTACTCAAACTAATTTATTCATGATAATAATTATAAGAATGCTATTTATTATTTGATTATAATTGCTTCCTTAGAAATTTTATTTTAGGAATATATATATGTATTGGTAAAAATTTTGCTACGCAATTATAGATATTAATAATATTCTCTGGAATTGCAACACTTTTTTAAATGAGACAGAATGTAAAATTAAAAGCTTTTAAAAAAGTTAAAATGTTAATTAAAAGAGTTTTTTTTAAATTGATAATAAAATATTGGAATTTTAAAACAATATATATATATATATATATATATATATATATATATATATATGTTTTAAAATTCCATATTTTATGCGTTTTGCAAAAAGTTAGTAAAAAAAAAAATTTGTTAGAATTATATTAAAAATTATTATTATTAAAAAATTAGTTACTTATTTGGGGCCTGATGGCTGAATGACAAGCTCTCTGGCGCTCGGTGCCATGGATGTTTGTAGCGGCTCGGAATTCACTTTAAGTAGTAGGTCTCAATCTAACATGGCTATACAGTGTTGGGAATAGGTATGACAACTCTATCCCATAAAAAGAAAACAACTGTCTCGAAATCTGCCGGTAGGCAGATGGTCTTGGCCCCTTATCGGGATGTTGCGCCACTAATGATGATGATGAGTTATTTATTTAACAGCTAATAATGCGATTTATATACTTTTGTAATGACAATTACTTTCGATTTTCGACATATTAAAAAAATCCTCTACATTCACATTTATTTCATTAATTACAATTTTTAATTAGTTCCACTCATGAACGAGTGTTAATTCGGCAGCTAATATCTGAATGAACAAGGGTTTGATTCCCAGTGGTGAGTGTGCTTTGCAGTCGTTATTTTCATAAAAACAAATGTACCATATACACTCATTGTCCATAAATTAAGGATAATTCAGAATCACACAGAAATTGAACTCTAAAAATAAAAAATTTCACCTGTAGAATTATCACACACATCTTGAAGAAGAATATGCAAATTACAGGAAACCACCAGATGGCGCGGATAGTACGAGTCACAATACGAGAGTGTAAGAGAGGGGATATGTAAGGAATGGTGGCAAAGAAGTAAAATTGTTCACAAGCGCTTTAAAAGCCTTTCAGTGAAATAACCGCATTGTTATGGCACAAAGGAAGCATTTGGATGATTTTTTACGTGGTAGAATTATCGGACGACTGGAATGTGGACGTACCCAACTGGAAGTATCCGAGGAACTTGGAATCGCCCAGAGTGTCATCTCCAGGCTTTGGCAAAGATTCCAAGATGATGGTAATGTGTTACAGGTCGCCCCCGAGTTACAACGCCGAATGAGGACCGATATTTAGCAGTTACTGCCAAAAGAAACAGACGGAGCACAGCATCAGACCTGTCTCGTCAGCTCTCTTCAGCTACCGGTACGACAGTTTCAAGGCAGACCGTGTACAGACGCTTAGGGAACATTGGTCTCTATATGCTCGTAGGCCTGTCAGATGTGTTCCACTTACCGCAACTCACTGTCGCTTGCGATTAACCTGGAGTAGAGAGCATGCATTGTGGACACCGCAACAGTGGTCTGGTGTGATGTTTTCCGACGAGTCCAGGTTTGTTTGCAGTCTGATTCTCGCCGGACTTTCATATGCAGAGCGCCAGGTACCCGTTACCACCAAGAGAACACCATTGAACGACACCGTTACGGTGGCGCAGGATGGCTCGTTTGAGGAGGAATTATTCTTGGTTCCAGAACTGACCTGCATGTTCAGAGTGTAATGATGACAGGCCACATCTATCGGGATGTCATTCTGGAACAACATGTACGTTTGTTTCGGGGCGCCATGGGTGCTGAATTTCTGTTTATGGATGACAACGCCCGTCCTCACCGTGCAAACATTGTAAACGAATGCCTTCAATTGAAGGTTATCACCCGTATGTATTGGCCAGCATACTCACCGGACTTGAATCAATAGAGCATGTGTGGGATATGCTTGGCCGACGAATTGCAGCCCGTCAACCCCCTCCCACCTGTCAACCGGAACTTCGGTGGGCATTGCTTGATGAGTGGTGTAATATTCCCCAAGATCAGATTGATAATTTGATACTCAGCATGCCTAGGCGTTGTAAGGCCTGTATTGCATCGTCCGGGAGACATACTCCATATTAACCATCATACTAACCATGCTATACTGTTTTTTGTAAATAGGTTCATTTTAGAAATTTGCTCCAGGTAGTAAAAAGCGCAATTTTTATTAATTATGTCAAACATATAGCATCTTTTTTGCTCTTTACCTCTTGTTTAATAAATAGATTTTACAAATAAGTCAAATTTGTTTTGCGTCTGTCTCTTTCTTTGCCTGAACTTCATTATCCTTAATTTATGGACATGAGTGTAGTTATTCTGACATTATATGTAAACATTTTCATGGACTATCAGAAATAGTGTCTACTAAAAATACTAATATAGTGTCTACTAAAAATGGTCTCTACTAAAATGAAATAGAATAATAAATAAAAAAATTGAAATAGTGTTGAAAAGTAGTGAAAAAAATAGTGTCTACTAAAAATAAATAACACTATCTTGAAATAGTGTCTACTAAAAATACTAATTTTGAAATAGTGTCTACTAAAAAAAATATACTAAAAATACTTTTGAAATAGTGTCTACAGCAAAGCTGCTAGTGAATTGAACTTCAGCCCTAATGTATGTAACAATGAATTGAATTATAATGTATGGATTGTTAATGTATGGATAATGGATTGAACCTCAGCGCATGTTGTGCACTTTTTAAATGTGACATAAAATATCTGTACTGAAAATTACTTTTAATAATCTATTTGCAGGACATTTTAAAATCACGAAAGTAAATTAATTTAAAGTCACAATTACTAATAAAAACCAATAAAAGCGACTTAAAAATCCTAAAGTACTGCAGATACTGAGAAAGGTATTGTAATAGCATTGGTAAGCATTGTTTTTCTTGCAAGTGTAAGGAAATATTTTACATCCATATAATTATTTATTAATAGTTGTAAAATAAAATGTAAAAACAATATAACATTTAATGTTACTTAATGATGTATGTTTAAAAGTACAAAGGCCTGAGGTGGCTTGTATATAGTTTAGGGAATTTTAAATATCAATATAAACTTTCTTAAATACTTACATGGAACATGAAACTATCTAATTGCTTTTAATAACTTACGAAGAGGACGTTCAAAATCACCAGAGAGAATTAGTACGTTAAAACCACAGTCAACAACAAAGCGCATTAAAAGTCAAACTTACAATTCTAAATCACAGAATAGAATAGATGTACACACAAAAAAAAGATAAATCGTAATATTCCAATTAGTTCTCCATTGTTCGCATATTCTTTCATTCGTGAAGATATTTAAATTAGCCTTCATACCAAAAAGAAAAAAAAAAAGCAAACAAAAGATGGTTTTGAATCCATAATTAATACTTTTTCCGGAATTTGTTCCCAACTTTTGACAATGTAATTATTCGTCATTGGAATTGTGCTGTCATAAAATATACATTCTACAACTTTGGATAACTCCACTGTAAACATGTATTATAAAAGAACGTCTTTTCCTTTTCTGAAAGGGCAGGGGTTAGGGGGTGGTAATCTGATCTAGCAAAGAGGAATTAACAAAAATTCCGCTGCGCAATTAATATCCCTTTTCATGTGAGTTGTTCCATTTAATAAGTTGGTGACCCTGGCAGCGGAAAGGTTTTCCGTCCGGGAGAAAATATTCGGGAAAATTAGGAGGATTAAAAGTGCCTGCATTTTTGAGCTCCGGTCTTTTTTAAATACCCTCGGCGATTATTTCGGAAGAAAAGAGCAAAACGGCAGAAAGATTTGCAAAAGACCTGGTTTTTAATTCGGGTAATTTGAATAGCCTTAATTGAGCCCATTGGGAACGGTGGCGCTGCCATAAACAAATCGAACCGATCTGAGAAAGCGTTGCTTCTAGGCAGTGCTCTTCTGAGTTGCATATTAAACAGGGGATGGGAGTGGGGGAACATCATGTCCCTTCCCGTTTTAACTATTTCAAGTCGTGTTCTTTGTGAAGAAAATTAAAAAATTTACTCGTATTATGAATTTAATAAAATTGTATTCAAAGTTCAAAGGCGTATAAATGTATTTTAATGTCATCGGAATACCAGCTCTTCTTGTATGATTGGTATACAACATCTTTTCCATTATGCGTAACGGGTAAAAAATTATTTTGAAATTAATTAATTTATTTAATTAATGTAAAAAATTTCAAGGCAATCCTAATATAAAAACATACAAATTCTTTTGTCTTATTGGAAAAATTAGGCTGCTCGATTAGTTATAGTATAATATACGTTTCAAGGTTCCATTGCAAAGGTTCTTGTATATAAAGTTCCATTGTATGATTGGTATACAACACTTTTTCCATCACACGCAACGGGTAAAGAATTTTACTTTTTAATTAATTTAATCCATTAATTTTCAAAAAGTTCAACTCAATCCTGATATAAAAACATACAATGCTTGCATATTTGTTTGCCATATTGAAAAATTAAGCTGCCCCGATTAGTTCTAGTGTATAATATACGGTTCTTGTACACGAAGTTTCATTGTATTGAAGTTCAATTGTATGATTGATATACTACTCCTTTTCCATCAGATGTAACGGACAAAAAAAAATTTATTTTGAATTAATTCATTTAATCCATTAAATTTCAAAAAATGCAACTCAATCCTGAAACATATAAATGCTTTCATATTTGTTTGCCATATTAGAAAAATTAAGCTTCCCGTTTAGTTCTAGAGTAATAAAAGGTCAAGGTTCCATTGCGAAGGTTCTTGTACATGAAAATCCATTGTATTGAAGTTCCATTGTATGATTGGTAAACAACACCTTTTCCATCAGTCGTAACGGATAATAAATTTTACTTCTGAATTAATTCATTTTCAAAAAAATTAACTCAAGCCTGATATGAATATATATATATATATATTATTGCATATTTGTTTGCCATATTGGAAAAGTTAAGCTGTTTTATTAGTTCTAATGCAATATACGGTCAAAGGTTCCATTGCGAAGGCTACTGTATATGAAGTTCCTTTAGTTCTAGTGTAACATACGGTCTAGTGTTAGGACTTTGGACCACATATCACACTAGAAGTGTAATATACAGTCCAAAGTTCCAATCCAAATAATGTTAACCTTGCTGGATAACATCACCAATCTTATTTTATAGGAACAGTTTACTGAGGCCCTGCATAAACACTTAACTTTATATGTCTCAGATCGCTATTTATTCATCTTTATTTTAAAGTTATATTTTTCATGATGGTATGCATTCATATCTGGTTTGCTTGCAACAGTTGAGAGGTAATTATTTCTATTCAGTGTGAGTCCCCAGAATCTTTATCTTATTAATGTTCACAACTAGCTAAGCATAATTAACAGAGTACAATTATAATAGATAACGTTCAATTTTTAATTGCTTAGTCATTTGGAATGGAGCTGATGAAAAATTGCCTGTATGATGTCTTATATATTTCTATAGATCCTGGGTTTTAATTTGAAAAACCAGGCGTTTTGTCCCTGAGATTATATTTAGCATTAAAATGACAAAACAATATACTAGATTCAAAATGCACCATGGCATCAATTTTCGGATCTTGAACCGAGCTTCATTACTGCGGAAGCTCAAGTTACTATCCAACAAACCAATTAGTCATTTTGAATGATTCCATACAAATTGACAATCTACACTTATAATTTAAAGCAACTGTTAAAAGCTCAATTTTTATTATTCATTATATTCACAAGTTTTTAATAATATATAATAATATTAACAAATATTTAATAAGAGGTAATTTAAATCAAATAAACATGAACAGAATATGTTAACTACCACATTTCTTCAAAAGTTCTAACTTCAGTTAATTTCTGTGAGTCAAATCTAAATCTAATTCCCCAAAATAAATGCTTCACAATTAGCTGCATAATATGTTGTTGTTGTTGCTTATCCCCTTGATTTAGAATCCCAAACCAAGTCCAGTAGATCATGCTGCATCAGTAGTTCGTAAGCTGTCCTCCCTCATTCAATAGTTGCCTCACAGAGGCACCAATACAATCGATGAGATAAGAGGGAGACGCGATGGCCGAACAATGACAAAGGGTATATGTCTTCTCGTCTCCATTGAAGGTCAAACTCTTAGTGTGGCCAGTCCTTAGTCTAGCTAAAGCCGTTTGAGCAGGTCTAGGACAGGAGCACTGCAAGGACATACCAGGATATTTAGCGGCGTACCATGCATGAATTGGTGGCGACCTCCAAGCGGTATTCACTCTGGCTAATTTTTATCCTATACACAATAACAGTTAAATTTATGTAATGCGTTGAGGTTTGAGAATAATATACATACATAACATATCATAATATACAATACCCAATTAGTTGCATATTTATTTCACAATTAGCTGCATAAATTGATATCAAGCTATTTCAAGAAGTGTCTGATTTACATGAAAATTATTATTCATTATTATTAATTCTCACTGGGAATTTTAATAAACAAACTTTTATTAGCTAATCTTTTTTTTTTTTTTTTTACATAATGCAAACATTAACAAAGAAAACATTTTTAAAACCTTAACTTTTTTTAAACTAAGGAATAAAGAAAAATAATTAAATAAAGATTTAATGATGCGAAATACATTGAATTTATCTCTCAAAAGTGCCCTATCATTCTTTATAATCTTTTGCCAATTGTAATGCCATCTTTTACAAGTGCAAAATAAAAATAAATGCATCAATGTTCAACCTCTTTTTTTTTAACAATCAAAATAAAAACCCAAAATCCACCTCTTCCAACTATTTCAACTTTCCAATGATTGTCCTGCCACGAGAGGGAATGAGAGAAAAAAAAATCTAAAAATCCGGCACACTAAAACTCTGGCAGATCTATTATTCCACCCCCAACCACCTCTTAAATCTCTTCACGCCATTTCATTTAATTACGCCGTATTAAAGCAACGCTGATAGTCCGGGGAGGCCCAACTGACGGGGTCCCTTCCCATTGGTCCGGCCGCCTGACTGCAGGACGCAAGCGCCTGGTGTTCTCCAATTCGGAGAGAGCTATCCGGCTCTCGAGTCCGGCCAATCAGCGGTTTGAATACGCCGTTAGCTTTCAATAGGGGATGGAGACGCGGGATCTTAGAGTTCTCTGGTTTCTCGTCGCACTAGTGTTTTGGTGGTACATTTTCTGACAGCTACATTGACACGTAAACAAAGTGACAAGGTAGCGGTGACTAAACATTTCGAACAAATAAAGTGACTAGTGATTAAAATAAATAGATTTCAAATAGGTAAATTTCAGATTTAGTGATGTTGTATGTGAAGATTTAGTCTTGTGACATTTGTGGCTGTTTGTTAACTGGAATCATCTAATTCTCATCTGACGTAAATAAAAGGTGAAAAAAAAAAAGATTTGATGGATGTTTATAGGTTGTTGAAAATTCTTTTATCTTTGAAAATCCACTTCCAAAATTATAAATAAAACCTTTTCTAGTGACAGAAATGCTTAACTTTTTTAAGCATTGAAAGAAGATACTCAGTGTATAAATCCCTTCTTATCACGAGACAGTTTGAAACTATTACAAAGTGAATTAAACTATCAACAAAACTTTTAAGGTGAGAACTACTTGTGACATTATCCTCATAGTGATAAAATAGAGTTTTGCCTGTCTTGGAAAAACTTACCATGAAGGCATTTCTCTTTCGATAACCAGACAATAGTCAGACATACCCACGAATTCTAGACAATTGTCTGTGTCAAACCGTGCTTCGAGCATGCTATGCAGTGACAGCGGCGATTCCTCCAGCTCAACAAGCAGAACGGAGACAGCAGCAACGGCAGCAAGCCCCGTGGCAAGGTGGTGCCGGCCCACTCCATCGATGCTATCCTGGGGCTGAAGTACCAGACGCACGTGGCATCGAGTGCCAGCGACGCGTCCGACCATGCCGAGAAGCCGACCTCCGAGGATCCCTACGAAGACGAGTTCTGTGACGTCGAAACTGTGGGGAGAGAAGAAAGACAGAAGCATGTGCTACTTCAGGAGCGATGGGGATGGACGAATCAAGAGGAGGGAGAAAGGTGAGGAATTTTGATATCACTGCAGAGGATCTTAATCTTGTTCGATTGAACCTTTATATCCCCCAATAAGACGAAGATTCTCTACGCAGATTAATATTTTTAAATACATAAAATAAAATCATAATGAGATATAATAATGGTGCATGTTCTTTTTTTCTACACCTAGTATAAAGTATAGGATAATTTAAATTTTATTATTAAATAACATTCCAGAATAATATAGTTGTTTATCTTGAATAAAATATGTAAAAGAAACAATAAATCTTGTATTTCTATTGGTAATCACAATTAATTTTTACTGTAATTTATTGTTTACATTTATTAAATAAATGTTAGATTTAATTAGAAGACGGTAAAGATAAAAACAATTTTTTTCTCTCTTCATTGAACCCATGAACAAAAGTCGTAGATGCTCAAAGGTCCACGATATCTTGTTAAGAACCCACATTTTATCATTTCCTTTTTATTCACTTATTTTAGTTGGATTTTTAAATAGTACTCATTTTAATTGTTTATTATAAATAAATTGTCATAAATTTTCTCAAAATTCTAAAATATTATGATATGCATTAATAGAAAGACAAGTCCATAAGAATTGGTATAATAACAAGTTGTGTTGGAAGATGAAAAAATCTCATAAATTTTCAAAATGTATAGTTGATATTTAAGGTAAATATTTTGAGTAAAACTGCATTTGAAAAAGTGAAAATTTTAATAACTTTTCCATAACATTAGAAGCCCATGTGTACTTTCTTCTACTGATCTCCCTACTGAATTTTTCAATTTTTAAATGCAAAAATATTTTTGACTGCCATAAGAATTGGTTTAATGATAAGTTGTGTTGTAACATGAAAAAATGTACACAATTTTTAAAATATATAGTTGATATTTGAAGTAAAGATTTTGAATAAAACTGCATTTAAAATAGTTTAAAAATATAGAAATTTTTCAGTTACATTAAAAGTCATATGTACTTTCTCCTACTGATCTCTCCACAATATTTAAATATAATTTCCCATAAGAATTGATTTAATAATAAGTTGTGTTGGAACATGAAAAAAATTTAATCATAAATTTTCAAAATGTATAGTTGATATTTAAGGTAAACATTTTGAGCAAAATTGCATTTAAAAAGTGAAAATTATAATAATTTTTCCGTTACATTAAAAGTTCATGTGTACTTTCTCCTACTGATTTCTCTGCAACATGTAAACATAATCTGTGACTCTCATTAGAATTGATTTAATAAGAAAGTTGTGCCGAAAAATGAAAAAAATTTACTCATAAATTTTAAAAATGTGTAGTTGATATTTAAAGTACAGATTTTGAGTAAAACTGCATTTAAAAAAAGTGAAAAATGTAGAAATGTTTTGTTACATTAAAATTCCATGTGTACTTTTTCCTACTGATCTCTCCGCAACACATAACACACATCCGCACATTTGTAATTTCCATTACAATAAATTTAATAATAAGTTGTGTTGGAACATGAAAAAAATGTACACAATTATCAAAATGTACAGTTGATATTTAAAATAAAGAATTTGAGAAAAACTGCATTTAAGAAAGTGGAAATTGTGTAACTTTTCGCAACATGTAAACATAATTTTAGATATTTTTAATATTATATTTCTGAGTTAATAAATAATTAATGTTTTGAGTAAAAATACATCAGTGTGCTTAATATATTGGTTGTGCTGATTTCCTATTTGAAAAAAAAAATTATGAAATTAAATTTTTCCTTTCTTTACAAAAAGTTTGTTTTAAATTCCTAGAAAAATAATTTATGTAAAACTAAATCTTAATTTTTGACTATCTTATTATAAGAATTACATTAAAATTTATAAAAATTAGGATATTATTTAAACTTTTGAAATAAAAAAATGTTGGAAAATTCCATTTACGGAAAACCTGAGTTTATCTTGGTCCAAAGTAAACCTGATTAAATTTCAAAATTTATAAAATTAAAAAAAAGATCTTTTTTAAAAGTAAAAGAAATGTGTTTTTAAAAACGTTCAGAAATATTACTACATTTTACTTTAACTAATGCTCGTAATTAAAATTGCTAATTAAATTTAATTAATTATTAAATTAATAACTAAATTAATTTAAAGTAAAAACTCAAAATTACTACATACAATTGCGTGCTATGTCTGTGGAAAATGTTCCAAATGCTTCAACAGAATTTTATAAAACGACCTTGATCTTGGCCGAGGGCTTTTAACTTTTTTTATATTTGTCAAAAGTACATGCCATTTGTAGAAAATACTTCATGAAAAGTATTAATATCGTGTAAAACAGTAAAACATAGCGATTTATTTGAGAAGAGTGGTGGGGAAGAATTGTTTTCTGTATAATTAAAGCAATTTCACAGAATAAAAAAATATTGTTCCAAAGAATATTTTTGTAAGTTTAGAAAAATTAATTACAAAACTAAAATAATTATTAAATGAAGCACAGTTTTTCAATCTCCTAAAAAAAAAAATTAAAAAAAAAAAAATTAATTATTTTCTATATTATTATTTAACAGAAAAAAATTAATCCAAGATTGTCTACTTTTCAAATATGTATCGAATTTATCTTTAAAATGCTGTTATAACTTTCTATACACATTTAATTCTCCACAATCTTGAGAGATTTTTCCTGTCCTACTCCATAAAAATACAATGTGAGTGTATCTAAAAATTTGGTTTTATTCAATACACCATTTACGATAAAATAGCTTGTTATGATTACTGTTTTGTTAAATTTATCTGCAATTGTTATTATGGTGTTTATCGCAACCAATACCAATGGACGCTCATTAATCTATATAATAAAAATTGCCATTGGTTTGTGATTCTATTGAGAAGGAATACTATTTCCACTCCATTTGATTTGCACTTTTATTGTATTTAATAATTTACCCACTTAGTATACTATTTAAAACATTTTCTACGTTTTTACTATTAATTATCAGTAAACATTTTAAGAAGAGATAAAAATCTTTATTTTCTATTTTAAGAAGATGAAAAGTATTTTAAAGGTTACTTCAGATAATATTGCTTTATAAATCAATTCACTATATATATATATATAGGATATATCTGGAAGTAGCATTAAAAATGCATTTCATCTTTTTTAAAATAGAAAATAAAGATTTTTATTTCTTCTTAAAATGTTTCGGTCTGATGGCCAATTGGCTAGCTCTCTGGCCTTTGATACCACAGACTCCAGGTTCAAATCCTGACGGTGGTATGGATATTTGTGAGTGGTTCGGAATCCACGGTAAACTGTAGGTACCGCTCTGTTTAGCCCTCGTGTATATAAGATGACTACAGAGCAACAAACCAAATCAAATCTTAAAATGTTTACTGATGATTAATAGTAATGACATAGAATATATATATATATATATATATATGTGTGTGTGTGTGTGTGTGTATGTATATAACCTTTATTTTTAAATTTAATTCTAATACACACCTGGAAAATTATGTAAAAGAGAAAAATGACGAATGCATTTTAAACATATCCAGCACTCTACGAATAAAATGAATTCAAAATTCTAAAAAATTTATTATTACAAAACGCTCAAATGAAAAATATTGTTAAATATGTCTTAATAATGAAAATTATCGTATGCTTTCTTGAGAGGGAGGGGGATTTCATTTCGGTATCAAAATTTATTATAAAGATGGCTGCTTTGTAGTGGAATTTTGCTTCTTTCTTGAAACTTTTAAAGTGGAAAAATGCTATAAAAATGCCATGCAATGAGAATTTTAGCTCTCTTCGTTGATTTACGTTAGTGAAAGCCGCATTTAAAGAATCTGTAATTTGAAATCTTAATAACTATAAAATATTAATTGATAGAATATGTATTAACCAATATCCACATTACTGGGAACTTAAAGGAACTATTAAGTTGTAGGATTTAAGGATTAATAATTTATAATTATTTGATAATTTTCGTAATATAGCAACAATTATAAATTTTAATAAATTTAGAAAAAAGCATATTTTTCTAAATTATGAGAAAAATAATTGATTTTTAAATAATTATTTGTATATTAAATGACAACAAATTTATGTTATATATATATATTAATTGATGTTTAGCTAATTGTTAAATGACAATAATTCTTTCACAATTTTTATCGGATGGTAAAAAAAATATAATTATGTTTAATAAATATAATAAACAATTTCATTTAGCAATTGTTTTACTTGAAGGAAATTGTAAAATGTAATTTTAAATGACATAAAATTATTTTGTCTCGTGTTTCAATTTAATACATAGCAAAATTGATATTGTTTACAAGTAAATAGCTAAATTTTAAGTAAATAAATATTTTTCTATAAATTTATGAAGAGTTTTAAAAAATTACAGTAATTCTCACTTATACTCAATGAGAATTTTCAATTTGCATAAAAAAATTTTAATTAATGTAAAACACATTATTATTAATTAATTAATGTTTTATATATTAATTTGTCACAATTAAATAAGGAATTTTTCAGCAGCCCTATTTACATAATTACATTACTGAACTTCATAATTTGGTTTTTTTAATATAACATATTGCAAAGATTAGATTACAACTAAATTAATAGTCCATTAAATTGTTTGAAATTCACTATATTTAATGTTAATTATCTGATTAATTAAGGTTTAATCAAATATTTTGGACTTAGTTTCCGATTCTTAAAAATTTTTCACTTAAATGATATTCTAGATTTGTTTCATTTTAAATATACTAAATTCTTATTTAGACACATTAAATATTATTTAAATATACTAAATTAAATTATTTTGGGAAACAATTAATTTTGTGTGTATAATTTTTAATTATTTTTTTCTTAGACCTATAGTTTAGATGTTACCTTGATACAATTTAAAAAAGTATATTTTTAATCTAATAGTATTAAATATATTTAGAAATTAAATGTTTTAAATAAAGAAATAACTATTGGAATGACATCTTTCATTTAAACTAGTTTTAAATATATAAAAAAAAGTTCAACAAAAACATATGTGTGATACATAAATCTGAACATAAATACTGACTCTGAAGATGATGAAATTCGAATAATCAAAAATATGATATCAAAATGGGCTATATTCGTTAATGTGAGCTATTAGTAACAAATAAGTGATAATTATGAATTCTAAGAAATTCTTTTAAAAGAAAATTTTATCTGATACAAATAAATATGTTCACTTCAAGGGTGACATTTTTTTCTTTGTTATTTTTCTCTTTTATTGAATGAAAAATAAATACTGATTCTTCCTTCCATCTTAAATAAAACTTCTGAAAACGATTTTTACTGACCATTGCCAGATTAATTTTAGATAATTTTTTTAATACTAATATAATTTCAAATTTGAAGTATTTTTATAAGAGGAAGGCTATTTTAGCTTTGCTCATAAATTTTTATATTTTAGTATTAATAATTATAACACCAGGAAATTTCATATGTAAATTAAATTATTCTAAAATAGTTAGTTTTAGTAAAGTTAAGGAAGAATTGCATTATTAAAATGAATAAATGTAGAAAAAAAATGAATGCTAAAAATTAATTTAATTAGATGCTAATTAAAATCTTTAATCAATAAAAAATTAATTTTTTGAATGTATTACATTTTATGAATTTACAAAATCTTTGAGTTGTGTACTATAATTATTATTTTTTTAAATAAGTCATATCCGTTGATTTAGTTGAATATTTTGAAAGTTAAGTCCAAAAATTGAAAAAGCCTAACTATTTATCAACTAACTTAATTTCAAAAGAATTTTAATAAATAGCACAATTTAGTAAGTTTACCTAAAATATTCATATTAATTGATAATCGTCAAAATTTTTACTTAACATGTTTTAATAAATAAAAAATGGCGAGTTTGTATTTGTAAAAAATTAGATCTTTAATAAAGCAATTACATTTTTATAATGGCTAATAAATCAATTAAAATTTTATAATTGTTAATTAACCAATTAAAATTTTAAAATTTTTAAATAACCAACTAAATTTGTCCTTTTATATAAAGAATGTGGATTCAATATTCTTTAATAGATGCAACTTTTATGATTAACTTTTAAAATAATTTGCATTAAGAAAATAACTAATGTAATAATATATAGTAAGCAATTAGGAATTCTAAGCAATTAGTATGTGTGAGAAAAGCTACACATGAGTTTGATTTGTCTGGATTTGAGAATGTCAGATATGATAAAGCATTGATTTTTAACATGTTAGGAAATAACTATTATAATACTATACAATAAGCAATTAGCAATTATAAGCAATTAGTATTTGTAAGAAAAGTTGCATATGACTTTAATTTGTCTGAATTAGAGAAGTTCAGATATGATAAAATATTGGTATTTTAACATATAAGCAAATAACTATTATAATACTATGCAATAAGCAGTTAGTTTGTGTGAGAAAAGCTGTGCATAACTTTGATTTGTTTTAATTAGAGAAGGTCAGATATGATTAAGGTTTGATTTAAATTTAAGACATGCGTCTTAATTTAGTTAAAAAAATATTTTATTTAAAATCTATACTCATGTTTTAAGTAAAATCCAATTCAGATTAAAGTTATTAATTTTTCATTACAATTACTTAACTAATCATATAAGAATTTTACATCCTTTTAAAAGTCTAAAAACAAAGCAATTAGTATAAAACTGGTAAAATATAGTATTAAATAACAACATTTTATTAAAAAATATTCCAAATACTGAATTCAGAAAATTCAAAATTATTTTTTAATAATTATCAGAACTAAATTTATTTATTTAGTAAATTTAAAAATCAAAGCATTCAAAAGCATTTTACAGGAAATTAATAACTGTTACTGAAAAATGAAAATATACATGTTTGTATAAAATAAATTCTACTTAAGTTTTATGAAACCATAAAAAGGTATATTAAATCTGTATATTATAAGATGCTATAATTTATATTTCATTGTGTAAAATTGTAAGCAGATATATATTAATATATATTTGATATAAAGATATATATATATATATACATATATATATTTGATATTTGAATATATAAGATATATATAAATATTTCATATTTAGTTAATATGAAAAATATACTGATTAAAAATGCAGCAGATCATCATGAAAAACGTATAAAATATTTCTAATCGAACAAGTAAGTATTTATTATAAAGTAAAAAGTTTTTTTCTTTACATCGTAGCTCATTTTTTTGTTAAATCAAAATTGTTCTAATTTCATTTAAATCAAAATTGTTCTAATTATTCTTATTTCTTTTAAATCAAAATTATTCTAGTTATTCTAATTTCTTTGAAATCAAAATTATTCTAGTTATTCTAATTTTTTTAAATCAAAAATTATTCTAGTTATTCTAATTTCTTTTAAATCAAAATCATTCTAATTATTATTTCTTTTAAATCAAAATTATTCTAATTATTTTTTATCAAAATTATTTTTAATATCTTTTTAAATTCTAAAAATCAAAACTATTCTAATTTCTTTTAAATCAAAATTATTCTAATTTCTTTTAAATCCAAATTATTCTAATTTC
Source organism: Caerostris extrusa (assembly GCA_021605095.1). Lineage (NCBI taxonomy): Eukaryota > Metazoa > Arthropoda > Arachnida > Araneae > Araneidae > Caerostris > Caerostris extrusa. Next base: position 107,562 of record BPLR01007217.1, read on the forward strand.
TTTTAAATCAAAAATTATTTTGTTCTTCCAACGAATTATCCGAATATATTCATATCTCCCATCTTTTCGGAACCCCACGAGTTAACTCATGTGGCAATTAATTTTAAAATCTGAACTAAAACGATTATTTTAGGCAACCCTTGCATTAGTCTAAGAATCTCCAAACTTTTTAGCCCTAGCGCCATACTGTTTACCCAGTAAGTACCAAGGGCCAAAACCGTTTTAATTTTTCTGCCATTATCTATAATTTTTAGACCAGTCGCTGAGTACGCGCTCTGCTAACTACAAACTATACGCTTGCTAACTACAAATTATACGCTTGCTAACTACAAACTATTGTCAGTGGAAAATCACAATTACATAAATCTCATTAGTATTTTTTGCAAATGGATACCCCGCGGTTTCATTCGCGTTAATTTAGCTTTTCCGTTCCTGAGGGATTTTCAGGATAAAAATCATATGTTTGATTCAGGATATATACATTCCAAACATAAATATACATACATATGCGATACTTTTTACCCCAATATAACTACCGAGGGTAACCGCGGGATGTTCACTAGTTTATAATGTTAGTGGGATTCATTTCAATTATTTGTTAGTTGTTATGCTTAAGTTAAATTTTCTACGTATTATGTTTGTCATTATGCTTTACCTAGCAAGTCAATAAAACCGAGTTATTATCATTCTGTGTTTTTTTATCCAACTTATTACAGAAACAATAAGTTATTCGCTGTCGCGGGCCGGATGGATGACACTGTCGGGGCCGGATTTGGCCCGCGGGCCGTAGTTTGGAGACCCCTGGTCTAAGGTAAACACCAGCTCACTCGTGATATAGTACATCTTTCACTAATAGTTCTCTCGTGACTTCGTCTGCTTTATGAACACTAAGTTCGATATCCTTCAGATAATATTTGAACATTATTTATTGAATATAACTGTTTGTATTTATTATTCGTTATATTTTTTGAACTGAACCAAAGTGAAGACATTTTTAGTAAAAATAGTAAAAGTGATCGCGAAAGTTCTGATAATGAATCAGACGAAAATAATTAATGGGCATTCCAAATGACCAAATTTATACTTGAATTTTTGTTTCAAAAATAAATTAAACACAAAAAAAAAACTTATTGATTATAATTCTAAAAATATATACTTTTGATTTTAGAGAAAAATTGTTCTTTAACAAAACTATATTTGAAATATCCATATTAAGGAATTAAAATTTGTCAAAGATCTATTGACTGCAAAAATTTTTCCAACAATAAAAATTAAGATGGTGGTGTTGATGCCATTTTATTTTACATAATAATATTGCTTTGAAAACAACTATACAAAATACAAAATTGAATCAAAAGATTTCCAAGTTGATATGACAAAAGTTGCATATAAGATAAATTTATTAACTTGTGAAAAATGTAAATGAGAAGTTCGAAGTATACTAAAAACTTTTTATTTGTAATTTACTATTAAAAATCAATGACCTCATATGCAGACATTTTTGTATAGTCTATTTATATTCTTGTAGTTATTTCAGGCTGTTTGAATTATTGAGATCGAAAATTAATAAACTTAATCAAATGAAAAAATAATTTCTTTCTTCATTAAAAATCATTTCCCGTGTTCAATAACTTTTTCTAATAATTTAATTATTTTGCATGAATATAAATGCCAGTTATTACATATGCCATATTTTTATTTACTTTTTATAATTATTTTACTCAGGTGATTGCCTGAATCTATGGATTAATTTGTAACATTAATTTGTTTTTCAAACATCCATTTTGGCATCCTATTTTTAGCCTTTTGAAAAGAATTCAAATTATACTTTCTACTATGTTTTCTATTATTTAAGAGCAAGTTTTGATATATATTAATCCACTTCTCTGCATAATATTTAGGAATAAAGACAATTTTCAGCTGTTTTCAGTTATTACTGGCATATTCTTTCCAAAAATAGAATTATGAGCTGCGATAGTGTTCAAGAGACATCACGTATGATTAGAATGCTCTACACAAAAGTCTGTGAACTCTCATATCATGTAACTTATAATTGCAGTTCTACAGTAAATACTCTGAAATAAAAATTTCTGTAATCCGCAATCCACTGAATAATTTGAATAACTCGCAGGCGTAGTATGCAACCCCCTCAAAAGACATGTAATCTGCTGAAGATTTGCTTCTGTTTTCTGACATACATATGCAAATCAAGCCTGGTGGCTAATTGGCTAACGCTCTGGCCTTTGGTACCACAGATATTAGGTTCGAATCCTGGCGGTGGCATGGACGTTCGTGAATGGTTAGGAATACACGTTAAACTGCAGGTCCTGATCTAATTAACCTAAAGTTTGAAAAAAAGTGACCGTAGAGCAACAAACAAATTAAGTTCTTCTTATTGTACTCATGGTATAAAATTAATAAAACATTTTTCAGTTTAAAAGAACGACTTTGATGCCCAAAAAAAAATATATATATAATATGTTTTTCTTTTTTTTTTCTCATCCTACTTAGTAGATAGCAACATCTAGACCCATGCGGTCTCTTGGAGAAACGGAAGGGGGGGGCAGTTTCTGTTGTGATTAAGCACCCGTAGGTAGAAGTTGATTTGATTCCGAGTCACTGCAGACTTCGTCGAAATTTCAATTCAAACAGCAGATACAGAGATCTTCTGGTAAGGAATATTCATTCAAGTAATGCAAAGTCATCAATTCTGTTAAAAGTATGTTGTGACGGCATTTCAGCTGGTAAGTATTGTTTGCAAATTTCATGCGATCCTCTTTTGTCTTTGTTAATCGACATGTCTATGAAGAAGCAAGTTTTCAATCAAATTTATTTTTTTCTTCTTCACATTAATTACACACACTTGACGATTTTTGGTGTTGGATTTCTTCAAATATTTTGGACTCTTGAATAAGGTCTAGCTCCTGGTTAGACCATTAAAGAATTATGTAAAAATATTAACAACAGAAATTAGGTCTAAATTGGCTATTTTTTAAGGTATATATCTCATAATGGCATTTAAACCATCAAATATGATAAAATAAATTCTAGTTATTTAAAATAGAAACATACAGCAAAAAATTCCTTGCTATATTATTACCATTTGTATAAATTATTAGTGAATTGTCGTATTAAATTATAAGAAAGAGATTTTAGATATCTAATGTTAGAGCCACCACATTACACAGTCATATTATTTCTGTATTCAAAAGTACACAATCATATTATTTTTATATTCAACATTACACAATTATATTAATTCTGTACTCAACATTAAATAGAGAGAACAACAGAAATCTTTTTTCCGCGGAATTCAAATGAATAGTAGTGATTGGTTAGAAATTAATGAATGTTAAATTCAGTTTTAATTATGGAAATAATAACAATGTTTTGTACAAATTTAAAACACTTCCTTTTACAGTAATAATATCTTTTATCAGGGAAAAGGAGTTTTCCAACAAATAATGGATAATAGTATTAATAACATCTCTCCGGATAGTGGTTTTTGCATAGTAAATTTCACAAAAGAACTTTAATTAATTTTACAGATTAGATCAAAATAGAAAAAAAAAAAAAAATGATCTTAAGGTTATTTATTACTGATTAAGGTTTTTTCATTATAATAAATGATTTTAAAGGTTATTTATTTAAGATTGATAGGACAAAAAAAAAAAAAAAGGTTTTAAGGTTATTAATATTACAGATGATTTAGACTTTTGTTAAAAATTAATGCATATATATGACAAAAATAGAACGATAAAACTTAAAGCTCAAAAGCTTTAAGCATTTAGTCATGAAATGCATATCATTATTGGTTTGGTTTGGTATCTCTCTACGGTTATCTTGTACACATCTATATTTTGTTATATTTATAACATCTCACTGCCATCTCACTGTCTATTTATAACATTAATTAATATTAATTAATCATTAATTAACATTAATTAACATTAATTAATTAATTATAATGCTCTTTTACGTTGCCTATACATGCATATATATATTCATTTTTTTTTTACTCGTATCTCCTCAAATATTTGACATACAACTTACACAGATGATTCTATAATGAAGGCTCTCTTTAAATCGTAAATCAGTTCTATTTTAGCTGATTTTTTTATATCTCTGCTATAATTGAAATGACTTATGTACTCATGAAATTTTTTTAAAAAAATTCTATTATTTGAATGACAAACAAAATAAGTTGTAGAAAAAATTCCTTTTTAGCTTCGTGAAAAGTTTTTAATTTAAATTTTTAATTTTTCCTTCGTGAAAAAATTTACGACTGAGAAAACTGCTTCATATTAAAGAGTGGAAAGAAAATATTAATTACATTGATACTATTCTGCCGTCAAAACATATTAAAATAAATAAAATTTACAAACAAACTAAAAAAAAAAATCAAAAATGTATCGATAAAAAAGTAGAAACAAAACAATAGTTGATAATAAATAAATCATGAACACTAACTGTAAATTAAAATTTCTTATTTAATGATGCTGTACTTATACAATAGATAAATGAAATGTATCACAATGGTGTTTCTATAGTATTTAGATCTATAAAACCCCAAATAATTATAGAAAATTATAAGAAAAAAATGCTGAAATTGAAATTTTAATACCAAAGAGAGAGTATATATTGAAGTAATAAAAGACTTGTATATACAAAAATTACCTAGTTTTCTTATTCAAAACTGTTGTTGAAACTGTAAATATTAAGATAAAGAAAATTAGCTCTCTAAGTTTATTAAATTTTATAAATTCTTTAAATCTTCCGAACATTAGGATTCTTAAAAATAATAATTAATTAAAGAATAACAGATTAGGTTTGGTTTGTCGCTCAAGGGTTATTTTGAGCACGAACTTGAAAAAAAGCCCAAAGCTCTGCCAATTGGCCATAAGGACGCAAAGAATAACTGAAGAAGCACTGAAAATAGCTGGTGGCAATATTGTAAATAATAAAAAAAAAACTACGTAACACCTAATTTTCAGAATAAGTCATAGTCAAAACTTTTATCCATGCTAGTCAGAAGTTATTATCTTTTAGTTAGCAATAAATTAAAAAATACCCAATGGGACATTTTTCTAGTTTATAATTTTTTATTCAACTCCAGCCGGTTCATGGACCATCTCTTAATATTTCATCGATATCTTAACCTCAAAGGAAGTGGAAAAAATAACCCTTAACTTCCAACTCTTTCAGAAAAAATTGACAAGCAATGATCTAACACGACCAGAGTGTTACTGCACCTTTTCCGTCAAAGTCGCATCAAACTAGCAACCTAGAAAAAGAAAATTAACTCAAGGTTTAGGATACTTGCTAAACACTCTATATTATCTTAACATTATGATTCATAAAAAATAATAATTAATTAAAGAATAACAGAATAAGAACTGAAAATAGCTGATGGCAGTATTGTAAATACAAATAAAAAATAAAAAACCAAACAAATTCGAATTTTCAGCATAAGTGAAAGTTGGAGAACTTTTATCCAGACTGACTAGAAGTTATTATCTTTTAGTTTGCAATAAATTAAAAAATATTCAATGGGACATTTTCTACTTTTTAATTTTTTTAATTTTTTATTCAACTCCAACCGAATCATATATCACCTTTTATTCTTTCATCAATATCTTAACCTCACATTGAGTGGGAAAAATAACCCTTAACTCTTTCACATAAAATTGACAAACAATGAAGTAGTAGTCTCTATTGTATCCCAGATCTAACACGACCAGAGTGTTAGTGCACCTTTTCTGTCAAAGCCTTACATCAAACCAGCAGCCCAAATTTCTCCCGTGATCCCCTTGTCTTCGAGTTCATATCCCATATCCAAACAAGCTGCAAAACGGATTTGTGTAATGCAGAGAGGAGAGGCCCTAACCCATCCTCACCGCACGCTCGTAAATGATTTCCCAGACCCCCGGCGTCAAGCGAAGCAGCCTCCGCCTTTTGTCACAACCCTGCCCGCAGCTACGACTTATTGCCCTACACATAAACACAGGCATCCGGGAACTCTCCGATGACGTATGCTTTTTGCTCGTAGACAAAGTCACATGCAGATCTTGTTACGGATAGACGGAAAGGTGGAAGAGCGGTTGCGTGCAAAAAAAAAAAAAAAGTACACAAGCAGTCCACGTGCGCCAGTATGTTAATTGGGGGTGGGAAGGGGGACGGGGAGGCCTGAAACACGCGCGTCGGATTATCGACCCGGTGCGCTTTTCCAGTCGGGATTATGTCATGCCGAGAAGGGCTTGAGAGGCACTGAAAGAGAGGGGGTGGTTAAAGTACCGAGCGGGACGTTCGAGACAGGATCTTGTTTCTTTTAGTCAGATAGGATTCGAGTGGTGATAATAGGACCCTTTCTACAAGGATAACATACAGCAGGGGTGGCCAACCCAAATGATGTAGCGGGCCACTTTGGAAATGCATCATAACTCCGCAGGCCGCATGTAAAATTATATATGCCTACATTAGATTTAGGCCCACTATAGGCATTTTTTGAGTGAAAAATTGAAACATAGTTATTATTTTTGTGTTTTACTATTATTCTTACATTATAATAATAAGGATACTAAATGCACATTGTAAATAAATATATACTTAAAACTAAAAATGAAATCTTTAAAATATATATATATAAAATGAAATCATTAAAAAATATTTATTTTACTAGTGCGATATGTGATTCTCCACTCTTTCACTTAGCCTTTGCACATCGATCTCAATTTGGGTAAGTATTGTATTTGGCCAATTTCATTTTTATATATATATAAAAAAAAACGATTCCTAGGTGTAAGTGGAACCAAAAGCGCTAACAACTTCAACTAAGAGTCTGCTTTTTTTTTACTTGTAAAAATCAGCTGTGCGTATATAGAGATAATCACTGTGGTCACTTAAAGTGAAACATAGAATCTGTTATAATAGATGTTCCAAGTTGTGCTCGCCTCCTGAGTTCGCAGAATATAATTTAATTAATCTACGAACACATAACTGTAAACTCATGAATTACGCCACAAGATGTTGGATTGTTTCAGTTTTGTAAATATTTATTCACGTATAAAATTATTTTTGTGTCAATTTCACGTGAAACTAGTGAAAATATGTTCTATTATATATTTATAATTAATTAAAATGGAATTTATGTTTATAATTTTTATGAACGGATTTCTTTTAAATCAATTGTCGTACTGTACGAATACTTTTTAGACTCACTGTATGTAGTACTTCCCTTCATACTACTTCATCGGCGCAACAGCCCTTGGTGGGCCAGGGCCGTTTGCCTACTGAAAGATTTCGAGGCAGGAGATGTTTCCTTTTTTTTGCGAGGTAGGGTTGTGTGTCCTATGCTGAATGCTCTATGGTCATATTAGACAAGAACCTACGGCTTAAATTGGATTCCGTACCACTACAAACATCCATGGCACCACCGGGACTCGAACCCGAAACCTGTGGCACAGAGCGTCATAGCATTACATGTACTAGTATTAGATAATATTTCGGAACTTTTTGTGGGCGACCCGGCCTAGATATAATGAATATACTGATACAAGTGTGGGCATCACTGATACAAACTTTCGGTTCCCCAAAACGACGAATCAGTCACTTTATAAAAGAAGAACAAATAAATATTCCCCTTATTTCGGCGACATTCGGCTCCTCCGATCACTTCCCCCCCTCCCCTTACTCCGCTGAATTTCCTAGAAGAAGATAACAGATAAGAATACTCACTGAATGTTTCACCAAAATCGTTCAAAGTTCAAACTGCAGCCTAAATGCTGTCTATTTTGATAATTCATTAATATTAATTATTATTATTATTAATTTTATACGAGGAAAAGAAACTTCACAAAATCAGAAAACAATTTGCAAAATCCCCAAGAAAAAGAAGCCTTCATTTCAAGATATCCTTAATGATGTTCGATATACCGTCCGATTTCAAAAAGGCTATAACTCCCGATATGACTTGCTTTTGCTTTGTCAATAAACAAAGTATAAGGCCAATCACTTAAAATCGATGGCAGTGATTTGAGATCAGACTGCTTTTTATCCCTGGACAAATGTACTTGGTTAATGTTCAGAGTTGGGAGTGGAAAAAAAATTTATATCTTCTTGCAAACGACAGGAAATCTGTTTATTATTAAGTTCTAATTGACAAATAAATATGACTTGCACGATAATTCTATAATTTTGTTAATTAAAGTGATTTTGATAAAAATAAAATAAACATAGTGATAAATGACATTAGACATTCACATAGTAATAAGTAATAAACCTAATGATTGACACCTATGAAACGTAATAACCCTAATAATTAACCTAATAAACCCATTGATTCATTATTCATATTAAATATATATTTTAGTGGCATCCATGTTAGCAATGAAAAAAATGAGCTTATCGCTTTGATATTAACCTTGCCAAATTATATCTCTGATATAAAATAGTTAATAAGTTGTGTTACCTGAAGCCGGGCAACCCGGCTAACGTTATATATGCTAGTAAGTTTATAGTTTCAATTGCTTTCATTTCCAATCTTCCCAAAACATTACTCACAAAAAATATATGGGCATTGTTTTAGGAAGATAGTTCAGTAATGCTCTCGACCACTTTCAACATTTCTTATTAGTTTATTTCTTATATTTTTAAAATTTCTTTCATAAGCTATTATTATTGCTTTATTAATTATTTTTTTAATTTCTTTCATAAGCTATTCTTCTTGCTTTATTTATTATTTTTAAAAATTTCGTTCATAAACTATTCTTATTGGTTTATTTATTTTTAAAAAATTTCTTTCATAAGTTATTCTTATTGATTATTTAAATTCCTTTCATAATCTATTCTTATTGGCTTATCTATTATTATTTTTTTTAAATGTCTTTCACAAGCTATTCTTATTGGTTTATTTAAATTATTTTTATATGCGTTTTTTTATTAAATTTATTTCTTGTGCTTTTTTATGAAATCATTTGGAATTCTATATTTTTTTATTTATTTAATTAATTAATTAATTTTTAATTAATTAATTTAATTAATTAATTTAATTTTTATTTCAATTTTGAACGATAACTGATGAACATAATTTATTGCCTGAATATAATTTATTGATTTTTTTTTTTCTTTCTTAGTTTGTTTAAGATTGCCATATGCATTTTGTTTGTACATTAAATTCTAAATTTTATGGGTAATCTGTATATGGTCCCAGCCGATTAATTTTTAAAAATTTTTAATTTATTTTATTCTTTTAATTTTGAATTTATGATAAAATGTAGCCATAGTTTTGCAAATATGCAGACATATAAAATTAAGGAATTTTACAATCAAAAATTAATTCATTATGTGAAACATTTTTTTTAAACCTCATAGACAATAATTTAAAAAAAATATTAAGTAAAAAAAAAATGGGGACAATATGGATCAGGTAAAAATTTTCTACCCTTTAAAAATAAGGATTATTTAAAGAAGTTATCCTTTCTAAAACGAAAATCTTTCGTTCTGAAGAAAATGGTTTTTAAAAAAATCACTCGGTTTCTTCAGAACAAGTGAACAATCAGAATTTTTTTTGTTATTGATTCAATGCTTATTTTTACGAAATATTATTCTTATCATAATCAAAAACTATGGATTAATTTGGCTAATGAACAGATTTTGACAAAAAGCTTCGTTAAAACATAAAAATCTAGTGCGTTTTTTCATTCATTTCAATCCTACTGGGACTTGTTAAATACACCAGGACAAACTACAGTGTAGGAAAAGAAAGTATTAATTCTAGAACTCTAAGAGCAAATTAGGATAAAAAATATCTTTAAAAAGCTTTTTTTTTTTCAAAGCTACTTGCCTTTCATTTATTAATTAGTTTTAATTTTTCAGGGATTAGCATATTTAATGAAATTTGCGTTCATTATATTAATTAATGGATTTAAAAATGTTTCTTGAATAAATGTGCAATATTCTGAAAGGAAAAAAAAAAAATGCAATCCTGTAGTTCTAAAACACGAGTGCAATTTTTTATTGTTTTTATTATTCTACTACTTTTTAAATGAAAAATAAAAATATGTCTTATCTAGATTATCGAAAAAGTAGAAGTATTTGTTTTATTTCCTTTCCTTTTTTTTTTTACAAGAAGGATAATTAAAAGTTGTTTAAATTGATTTTTTAAATGCTTATACCCAAATCCAAATGAAAGAAATCTGCATTAATCCGGCAAAATAAAATTATTTACTGATTTGAATAAAAAAAAAAAAAAAAGCAATGCAAAGGAATCAATAATTTTTGCTTTTGTTAAAGAACTTATTGTTTCAGTTCGTTTTTAAATATGGGGGCCTGATGGCCGAGTGACTTGCTCTGTGGAGCTCGGTACCACAAGTTTCGGATTCGAGTCCCGGAGGTGCCATGGATGTTTATAGTGGTTCGAAATCCCCTTTAAAGCTTAGGTCATTGTCTAATAATAATAGGATCATAGAGTGTTGTGGGGGTAGTATTATTCGCGCCAATAGAATATCTTCAAGCTACACGTGTCTCCTGAGTAATGCTAAATGAGTAACAGCGGTGCAGCCCTTGCTTATAGCATTAAGATTAACCGTCTCTGTATTTCCAGCTGCATTACAAGAACTGTTTTAAAAATATGGTTTAAACAAAAGGGATTTGATGCAAAATTGGATCGCTTTTCATATCATTAGGCCATTGCAAACGAGTGATGCTCGGATATTAACAATTAACAGGCTGACTCTCTTACTCTTATTAAGTGGCTCATGCAACTTCAAAACTTAATACTACGAAAATGTATGTATTAGATTACAATCAGACTTGACAAGCCCGACTCGTGGCTCAGTGGCAACATGTGCCTCTGGTGAGCATTAGCGCTGAGGTTCAATCCGCCGGCGGCTTTGCTGCAGAAACTGTTTCAAAAACGAGGAGTCTCTATGGAGTGTGGGGTGTTCAACATCTTGCTTCAACTACCACATGGGAGTTTTCTGGATTTTATCCCATGCGATACGCAAATGAAGAGAGTAGTCCTCCCGGAAGGCACTGGCCTCCTTCAGCGCTACATGGAGCTAATTCTGACTTCTACTTACGGAAGTTCCATCACAATTGAAGCTGCCTTCCTTCTATGAGACCCCAGGGTTTCAAGACGATATAGATGAGCGGTGAGCGGCTCACCTTGAATATTTTTGCGGCCCGTGAGATTTATCACACGTTTACAAAATATATTTATTTTATAATGGCCAAAGTAGTGAAAACCAATGTATTAAAAAAATGCAATATTTGTGAATCCATATATTCAAAATTATATCAAATATGCAAAAGAAATAAGAAAACTTACAGCTGCTTTTGAAAACCGATTCCGTAATTTAGAGTTACACAAATACAAGAAAAATTTTGAAATACATTCATCTCCCTTTCATGTTGAAATCGAGTCGGCCTCAGAATATCTTCAAATGGAACTGGTTGACTTACAATGCAATATTGAATTAAAACACATATTTGAAACATCCGAATCAAAAATAGATATTTACAACACTTACGTCACAAAGGAGAAATTCTCCAATTTGAGAAATCTGGCGCAAAAAAATTGTCAGCGCATTGTGTTCAACGTCGTTTTATTCGAAAATGAAGTTGCCACACACGAAACGAGCTCAAACATAACGGACGCTAACTTGCAACACCTATTACGATGTGTAAATACCCAAATTGAGATCGATTTGTAAAAGCTAAGTGAAAGAGTGGAGAAACAAATATCGCACTAGTCAAATAAATATTTTTAATGATTTCATTTTTTAATACGCTTTTATTAGCTTCACCTGTATGTTTGTATGTATGTAACTTATTTTTTTCCCCTGGACATCTGTTTCTCCTCATATACACTATTTAAGCAGCAAAGAAACATTTACAGGCATCTTTCAGAAAGAAAAACAGTTGATTCTTTTTAATACGCTTTTATATTAGTTTCACCTGTATGTTTGTTTGTTTGTTTGTTTGTAACTGACTATTTGGGCTCGATTTTGCCCTACTGTAAGCGATCCGATTTAATTTAAACGTTGTAGACTTATCAAGGACCGGCGACACTAAAATAGTTTGATAAGTTTATTATCTCATCGTGATTAGGATCGCCAGGATTAGGGATTCTATTTTAACTTATGAAGAGCAATTTAACCCATGTAGAATGAAAGTATTCAGTAAAGACATTCAAATCAACGTGGGACAGTGGCACAACGGATGACGCGCCTGACTACGGATCAGGAGATTCTCTGTTCGAATCCTGGCTGGCTCGGCACATTCGCGTTTAGCCTTTGTTTTACTCACAATTAAATTGTTGTAAGAACTATAGTTCCACTCTCTGTACCGGGACCTCATTTAAATATTATAGTTTAAAAACACTAAAAAACATGCTTTTCAAAGTGAGTCAAACCAAAAAGTAAAAAATAAATGAATAGTTTAAAAAACTAAAAAAATCACGCCTTTCAAACAAAAAAGTTAATCAAACTAAAAAATAAATGAATAGTTTAAAAAAAAAACACGCTTTTAGAGTTAATCAAACAAAAAAAGTAAAAAATAATTGTTAACATAAGAATAAAATGGCTGACGAGAAATGAATGTCACTGTTCTAAAAGCGTGGGGTGCTCGATATCAATCGTTATAATCTTTCACTAGTTTCATTCCGAAATGCAAAGTTAGTTTTAAATGTCATACAAAGCACCCCACACTTTTAGAACAGTGACATTCATTTTCTCGTCAGTCATTTTTTTCTTATGTTAACAATTATTTTTTACTTTTTTAGTTTGATTAACTCTAAGAGCGTGTTTTTTTAGTTTTTTTTAAACTATTAATTTATTTAAATTTTTTTTATCTTTTATATTTTTTTATATTTCATTTTTAGTGTTATATATTTCTTTACGGTGTACGTTTAGTATCATTATTATTATATTATCTATGTTTACATGTAAGAATAATAAAGCAATAATAATAACTCATTATGTTTCAATTCTTCACTCCAAAAAAACGTCTATAGTGTGTCTGAATCTAATAGGGGATATATAATTTTAATATGCGGCCCGCGGAGTTAGGATGCATTTCCAAAGTGGCCCTGCAATATCATTTGGGTTGGCCACCCCCTGATCTAGATGTTGCTGTCTATCAAATAGGATAAGAAACAACAACAAAAATAGTATTTCAGTTTTCAATTTTGACAACTTTGGAAGTTCTTTATTCCATTTTTAAAAGAAGGAAAAAAAACACACAAAATAAATAAATAAATATAATATAATAATATAAAAATAAAAATAATGAATATAATATTATAAAAATATTCCTACTTTCGTTTGTAAATTATGCAGAAGAATTTGGGAGAACATTTTTTAATCTCTAATATTTTGTTCGGATGTAAAAAAAAAAAAAAAAAAACATCGCAGTCGGCAGGATTCGAACCTGCGCGGGAAGATCCCAATGGATTTCGAGTCCATCGCCTTAACCACTCGGCCACGACTGCTTGCTGTCAGTAGAAATAAATAGAAATTATAATTGCAATTGTTTCCCATCTGACTGTCCTTGTGTTATCACAGCTGGTATGATATTCTTGATGATTAAATAGCTGTATCTTTATGGGGTAATCTTTTTTTGCGGAATCTTATTTTTGCTATTAGAAGCTATTGAGAAACAACGTATAATTATAAAGGTTATATTATGAAGCATGTGTAGAAATTTAATAAATAATCTTAAAAATGTACTTGTTTTATTTTTATAATAGAGAAAGCATTAGTTTTTACTCATATATTTTTTCGTTCTTTTTATTAATTAAAAGATTGGAGATCAATATAGAAATTAAATTCAAGTCTTAGGCCAGGGATGGCCACTTTTTGAAATCCATCATATAATCTTTTTGGTCGCACATAAATTATATATCCCCATATTAGATTTAGATCCACTGTAGACATTTTTTGAGTGTAAAATTAAAACACAAACGAGTTATTATTTTTGTTTTTATTGTTACATGTAAAACACAGATAATATGATAATAATGATACTAAACGCACATTGTAAAGAAATATATAACATGAAATATAAAAAATATATAAATATAAATAATATTAAAAAAATGAAATCATTCAAAAATGTTTTTATTTTACTAGTGCTATATATGTTTCTCCACTCTTTCACTTAGCTTTTGCAAATGATCTTCATTTGGGTATTTGCACATCGTAATAGGTGTTGCAGGTTCGCGTCCGTTATACGTTTGGGCTTGTTTTTGTGTTGAGTCAATTTCATTTTAGAAAAACTATTCGCGGATGTAAGTTGAAACTAAAAGCGCTAACGACTTCAACTAAGAGTCTGGTTTGCTCTGTGCAACAATCAACTGTGTAATTAGGAATGGTCACTGCGTCACTGATGTCACTTTAAAGTGAAATATAGAACCTGTTATATTAGATGTTCCAAGATGATTGCGCATCATGAGTCCGCAGAATATAATTTAATTATTCAGCGAACTCATACCTATAAACTCATAAATAAAGCAGACAATATATGTCATATATTCAAGAATATCAAGAATTTGTCAAATTTAATTTTTGAATATATGGATGCACACATAATGTATTTTTAATACGTTGTTTTTCCCTAATTTGGACATTATAAAATAAATATATTTTGTAAAAGTGTGATAAATCTCACAGGCCATAAAATATTCCAGGCGGGCCACATGTGGCCGCGGGTTGGCCACCCCTGGTTTTAAACTGAGCTCCTCAACAGCAAGATGCTTGATGGCTAGCGCTCTGGCTTTTACCACAGGCTTCAGGTTCACCTTTTGATCAGTGGCACACGGATGTTTTGTGAGCGGCTCGGAATCCCATTAAACTTTAGGTCCCGATTTAATTAGCCTAAAATGTTCACAAAAAGACCGTAGAGTGACAAACCCACACATCCACAGTAAAGAACAGTGCACTAACCATCAAGTCGCATATTAAAAGTTACAACGCACTTTTACTATTAGTTTCTGATAAATATTGTAATGCCGTTATTGCTACCAAGACTCATACATATCTGACGAAAATTATAAAAAATGCAATGGACGAGGAACTTTTAATAAACTCACTACACATAATATCACTATGCATAAACTATCAAGTTCTTCTCTATGCTCCTCAAGTATCCCCCTCCATCCATGAGCAGATTAATCATGAGATATCCGTCCCGCGATGCAGGACACAATGTGGATTAGTCAAACAAAAAATAGATTTGATAAATTATTAGTCAAATGCAGTACTTCGTAATATTAAGTGTTTTAAGCTTTACATGTTGCCCAATTTAAGTTTGAAACATTGATGCCTCTAACAAACCAATTTTGTGAGGAATATGTCTACTTATATGTAAATATAATAATGTAAAAATTCCTACTTCCTTTGGGAATTATACAGAAGAATTTGGAAAGCATTTTTAATTTTTAATATTTTGTCTGCATGTAAAAAAAAAACAACAACTCCGCAGTCGGCGGGATTCGAACCTGCGTGGGAATATCCCAATGGATTTCGAGTCCATCGCCTTAACCACTCGGCCACATTACAACTCGTCGTCAGTAGAAATAAATAGAAATCACTTAATTATAATTGTTTCCCATCTGACTGTCCTTTATTTGTCACAGCTGATATTATATTCTTGATGATTAAATAACAGCTTATCTCTTTATATTTTGAGTAATGTTTTCTGAATCCTATTTCTTGGTCCAGAATATTTTCGCTTAAAAACCAGTTTATAGAAACAATGAATAACTCATACAAAGTCTATATTATGGCTTTTGGTGTTCCAATGTAAAATTCTCTTTTAAAAATATGCTTGTTTCATTTTATAATAGAGTAGAAAGCATTAGTTTTTACTCATATTTTGTTTTTGCCAATTAAGATCTACAATCAAATAGAAATTCCATTTTTTATCATGTATGAACATGAGATGAAGTCAATGTTCGGGGTCCGAGACGTTATCCTAGCAATGAGGGTCAAGCAAACAAAACACCATTGCAAATTTTGCAATGTGGTACTTTGGGCGCCTTAACCTTTTCTAAATTTTTTCACGAGTAACGTCTTATCTAAGGAATTTTCTGGAGAATTTAAATTTTTGCTTGATGTTTTGTAGTATGGTTTTTGAATCATTTTTCATGTTTTGGGTTGGGATTTTGAAACATTTGTATTTCCAACGGCTATAAGTGGCTACTGTGTTCATGGCTGTTGAATTTAAAATTTTTATAATATTCCAATCAATTGCTTCTATTATATCTCGTGCATTATTAAACATTGGCATAGCTCCTGAGTTTATTCATCCATTCTCGAATGTTCACAGCGAAGATAAGGTGAAAATTTCTGTCGAGCAGATTTCAACATTTTTAGATTTTTTTTTTTATTTTACACTGTATGACCGTTTT